>VMKM01004569.1:0-15168 GCA_008360985.2 Macquaria ambigua | reverse complement strand
ATAGTGCTTGCTCATGGTGGGAAAGGTTGGGTCTCTGTAAATATAAAGAGTCGGTCTAGACTTGCTCTACTAGAAAAAGTGCCCTGAGATAACTTTGTTATGATATGGCGCTATATAAATAAAACTGAATTGAATTGAATTGAGGACCTGGAAACTCATTCCAGTGGTTCACAACCTTTCTGGCTTGCAGTAGTGGAAGACGTATTCACTTAAGAAAAAGTGGCAGTAACTTTAAGTAAAAATACATTACAGGTAAATTGTTGTGAAATACACACAACCATATATGAATCTCTCAAATATCATACCTTCACCATCTGTATTTTTAAACAGAAATAAACCCAGAATTTGCATGAATGGTGGGGTAAATGAACAATATCTGCACATTATCTGTAAGCTTGATTTATTACTGAAAACTGTTGGTTGTGACTCAAATCATCACTGTTGCAAAGCTGCATTTCAGCTCACGAGGACCTTGTTTCTTTTGTGGAGAGAGCATGTGCTCTCTTTTGCATCCTGCACGAGGTCAGTCACAAAAACTATTGTCACAAATGAACATCTCTCCGACCACAGAATGTCTCTTCCTGACCTCCATTTCCTATTAACTCCTGTCAGGTTAGCACTCCTCTGCAGCTCAGGACAGTCAGGAGTAATTTCCTAAATTTACAAAATTGATTAAATACCTTTAATCCTAGGACTCAAAGTTGGACTAAATATGCATCACTTTGAGAAGTTTTGGCCAGTTGGGCGTGATTTTCTCAGACACTTGATAAATACTGGCCTTGATGTTTGTACTGAAGTGTCCAAGCAAATGTGTGCTGAGAGATAAATCCACCTTTACTAGATGTAGAGGTGGAGGGAGTGTATGTAGAAGAAAAGTCACAATGTTAAAGAAGAATAGTGGCAGAATGTAACAAGACAGTAGCACTGAGAGTGGACAGTAACCCTCTGAGGAAAACTGAAACACATTTCAGTGTGTGTGTGTTGGCAGGGTGGCTGCTGTCCAGTGATAATAGAGCTCTCCAAATGTCTCTCGCCTCATTACATCTGCGGCGACAGGCATCCTCACATTCAAACGATGACCCAGGCCAAAGTTCACTTGCTGTTTCCCAGTTAGCGTGTGTGGAGGGATATAGTGAGGCTCCAAGAGTGAGATACAAGATGACCGAAAGCCTTCACGGAACAAGTGACGCTTCTGTCTTTGTGTGTGTGAGATAGAGAGAGGGGACGAGGGAGGGGGAGAGCACACAGAGCATATCGAGGTTGTGACTGGTGGTTCAGTAAGAGGCACCGTTTTTCTGCTCCCTTGTTTCACTCAGTGGCTTTAAAAGGGTTAGTTCACCCAAATTAGAAAAAACATATTTTCTCAATTACCTCCTACCTATGCATGGGTTAGCCCGTTTGTAGAGCTCATATGGTGAATGCAAATGAGAAACCATAGCTGTAAGACCCTCCACTGTCATTTAGTTCTATTACTTGGAAGCATTAAAATTTCCCAGTAAGTTAAAGCAACACTGGACAAAGAGTGGATTGGATGAAAACTGTGTGCCAACATTGTTCGACCAAAGTTGGGTATGTCTCTGGACACACAATCAAACATGCTAACTAAACCATTTGCGACAACCTCACTGAAATTCATCTGTTACAGGGCTTGAGTCCTGCTGCAATGTTCCTTCACGTTTTGTGCCCCTCCTGTATCAGCCAGCAGAACCTGCAGTCATCCAGGATTTATCCAGTGCCCCGGCAGTTGCTCTCACCGCTGATGGATGGACCTCCAGTGATACAGAGAGCTACTGAACTGTGTAAAACCTGAATAGCGTGAGTCTTGACTTAGCATGAAAGAAAAATTTCACGTCAAATATCTTGAACTCTACTGCTGGCTGACAGTCGATTTAAGTTAATTATATTATAAATATACAAAACTTGTCTTCATGGACATTTTTAAAATTGACTTTATGTTTGAGAATGTACAGGTTAGAGCCTTTTGTAATAACCATGGAGCATTACTAACATATTAAAATATGTGTTTATTACTGCCCATATGCCAACATTTTAGTGGCTTAATTTTTGCAGCAAGAATTATGGCCAACCATTTAATATTTACATTTTTCAAAATGAATGACAAAAATGTGTGCGTTTCTTGTTTTCCCTGTTGTGCCGAAAATGTACCAAACAGTGACCCGACTGATGTGTGCACCGAACCATGAATTTTTTGTACTGTTATACCCCTAATGTTATAGAAATGATGGCCAAAACTACAAAAACAAGACCAAGTTGTAATAAAATGGAATTATCCTATAATATCCACTGTATATTTCATTCAAATCTGGAATTTTGTCTTTGAGATACCTTGTCATGGACCAGGCTGATGGTAGCACTACAGAGAAAGCCATGGGGTCACCAAATCATTAAGGAATCCTCAGGGGTCTTTGAATACCCATGCAAAATATCATGGCAATCTGGACAGTAGCTGCTCAGATACATTTTGTTATACAGAAAAATGCTGGGCAGTGTTACCCATATACTGTCTACTCAGCTGTACTGGACCAAACAACAAGCAGACGCTACTGTTGAATAAACTTTTATTACAGCACACAAAATAAAAACAACAAATTTAAGAAAACATCATCTCAGTCAGGGTGTCTTACTGAGAACAATGACAAAGGTAAAGCAAGGATTCCTTTGGATATCAAAATGTACCCTCTCTCCACTTCTGTGGAAGGCAAGAAAAACAACCTCGCAGTTTTCTTATTCAAATTGAAATAATCATTGGCATAGAGGCAGTGTTACTTAAAATCTTGATTTTTTAAATCTTGATTTGTGCTACCAGGAAACATTTGAAATGCTGCTAAAATAAAAGACCACAGAGTGATGAATTCTGTACTTGATTTGTGTGTTGTGTATCTACTACATTCACAAAGATTTTCTTTTGTCGCCTCACATTGAATTATGTAACACATTGTATATTATATTAATGAACATACATTAAATTGTCAAATATTTCCCTCATCTGCAAAGAAAACCAGACCTTTATTTCCAATGCCCTTGTTTTCTAAGTATATTGGATCATGTTTTGAAATTACATAGAAATTACATTTATATACAACTAATTTGCAACAGCAAATACGTTTTGAAGGAAATGTAATGGTACCCGAATAATGAAAAAATGTTAATTGAGTAATGTTAATTAACGTATCTGGCAAGTAGACAAATACTGATATCAAAATACTTGATACTGAATGTTTCAGTAAAATGTTCATTGACAACGTATTTAATTTGTTTTCCACCAAAATATCCGATCTTGCAATACAATATCTGCTCGTAGCAACTACTGCATTATGGTTGTGTTTAGGCACACACAGCATGACACAGGATGTGTTTATTAACATTTAACTGAAATCACTAGCTTCCCCTAACCTTAAGCAAAGGGCTTTTGTTGCCTAAACCTAACCACACACAGGACTCAGGATGTGAAGCCGTCTCTGGCGTCACAGTCCTGCAAATTAGTAGTATATAATGTAAACATCATTTCTTGGAGGCAGGGTGGAGTTGTGAGTTAGAGGCCTCCCTGTTCTCTAATCTGCTCCTTATTTAATTTGCTGTTGATGTAAACTCAACCTTCCCTCCATGTTTACTTGTCTTGATAAATTCAGTATAATGTATATTTCAGCACTAATTCCATGCCATACTCACCATTGTGCTGCTGAGCTTCTTTTTTTCACAGACATTGTTTTCATACCCTGATTTTTCCAATGGCTTCTACTTTTCCCATTTTTTCAATTGCTGTTAAGTTATTGACAATGAAACTCAACACGTCTTGCAAACGAGTTTCAAATTAAAAGTCTTCCAGTTGCTCAAAGGGCATATTTCCTCCCTTTTTCCTGGTAGGCTTTAAATGTGAAACCTCTGCAGGAAGTCTTGAGTTGCACTGATGGTAGCTTAGAAGTGATAAGAAAAATGACAAAGTAGAAAGAGTTGGAAATAAGTAGTGAATGAAAACAGTATTTGTGGTAAAAAGAGAAAGTGAGAGCAGCAGAGTGGTGAGTATGACATGATTGTTGATGTACTGATGGAATTAGTAATGTGGAAATGTACACTATGCTATGTGAGGCATTACGCTGGGTTCACATATGAGGCGGACGCACAAATTGCTGCCCGCTTCCATTCAGCGCCCATGTTAATTAATTGGGCTGTTCACACAGGAAGCGCCGCGCAACGGGCTCCGCGGCCGGCTTGTGCTCTGCAGCGATCGTTTCGGCATCTGTTCTATTTTCTCCGCCCGCCGCGAGCGAATCTGGCACGAAAACACATTATAAAGGATATAAATGATCCGATGCTGATAAATGATAGAATATGCACCCTGCTTGCCAACCCTTTTGATTTTCCTTCCACTCTGTTTTTTAAATTAGTACTTATTCCACATATTTGTCAGCTGTGCCTAAAGCGAGTGAGAGAGAGGGCGAGCGAGCAAGCGAGAGAGAGAGAGAGAGAGAGAGAGAGAGAGAGAAAAAAAGTTTCTTGAACTTAAGCACTGGAGTTGTATAATCTGCAGCACATAACAGCAAAAAGATCAGCCCTAGAAAAGAGCAGAGGAGCAGGATCGCTTGTTGACTGGCGCAGAGAAATGCGCTTCTGATGTGAACAGCCAGGCTAACTGCTCGCGCTAGAATGGGCATATCGTGGCGCTTCGCGGCACATCCACCTCATATGTGAACCCAGCGTTATACTACAGGTATTCCACCTATCCTGGCTGGCCCAGCTATTATTTGAGACTTGGCCATTATTTGAATGCTGGCTTTTATTTGAGAAATGATGGTAAAATGGGCGTGAATGCATGGCAGGATAGGGAGCACTGAATGACAGAGGCACTGTACACCCCTCCAAACTAGGAGAACCAGTTTATACTCATGAGATGAAACCCAGAAAGGAGGTGTGTGCACAGAAACCCTTTGACTAAAACTGAATTTGGAACTGTCCTTTATTTTGGATAATATCTCTGAGCAGTTAGTTGAAATCTTTAGGACCAGTATTTACATACAGGGTCCATGCTAGAACATTTTTATATCTTAACCATGCAAATGAGTGGAGAGAAGGTACCAACGTAAATCACTGAGCTCCTCACACGGTACTCAACTGTGTTCACCAAGTAAGCAACAAACGCAAATTCAGACTCTTATTAATTACATATTTACTTTAGGTGTTGATGGAGGTGCATATCACAGTGTCAACCTCCAATTCTGTTTGTAGCAGGCAAACTGCTGCAATATTTTCTTTACAAAATATGCAGTATATACAGTGGCATTTACAAGCAACTTTTAAAAAAAGGCAAGAAATTAATCTAAAAGAAAAAAAATCTTCAATCAGTTTCAGTGCAAAAATTCCTGCTGAAAGTCGAGCACAGACCCAGAAGAATAATAGAATATAAACAGTCTCATTATAAAATGTTTGTCATCAGAAGTCATGTGCAGGTTTTAGGTGAGCATCAACCTGCCTGCGAGGCTGTAAAGGAACCAATTTATTATTGCTGTGCTTTGTGGATATACGTGGGTTATGAGATTCTAAAGCTTCATTACACCCTGAGGAACATAAAGAAAGAATTTAGAATGCAAGTTACTGAACTTTTAAATATATATGTATATATAATCACTAATAACAATTCCCCATGTGGGCCTTGTTTTCTTGAATGAATCAAGTAGTTTGAGTGGGTTGTAAGACAAAACTGTAGTTAACATCACATAAATAATGTCTTTAACCCTACAACTGACAGGATTTACAGAGGAAGGAAGAGGGCATGCAATGATGTCACCCACCTGACCACCCTCACCACCACTGAGTGGCCAAACACTGCTGTGGCTGCTATGAATGAGTACAGCTGTGATACTGGGAGGAAAACAAACTCTTCTGGAAAAATCTTGTACAAGTAAAGGTCATCAGATTTATCGATGATGTGCACAACATGCCAGTTGGTCTGTAGATATTGAAATGTGCCGGGAATGTTAGACTCCATCTCCACCTGGTACATGTGATCTTCATTTGGACAGCTGATCATAGGCCTGTACATTTACACCTCATATTAACAGGTGTTCCCATCTAGATTCTGTCCACACTGTGATCAGATCTCAATACGCAAATTAGGTACAAACATGGTGCGTCCCAGAAAACTTGATGAACAGTTACGACACGCAAGGTTAGGGTCACATGACAGATGGAGACAGCCTAAAGCATCCATAGGCTACCTGCTGAGGGCAACTTATGTGTCCGAATAGGTGAGCGTGTCCACGTCACGTAAATTCCATCATCCATGTCTGTGAGCAGCCCAAAATGTATACTTGCGTAGACTGTACATGTGGGCCATACAATCCAAACTGCACGTGTGAAAATGTCCGCCTATTCAGACACCGAATGTAGTATCAAAGAGAACCGCATGTGCATTCACTGTCTGTGTCCGTGGCTGTTCTGGATTATATCTGGTTGTTAACTAGTTACTTAAAGGGCTGATATACTCCAAAACGGACACAGACAGCAGACCCAGCTCTTTTCATACTGCACTGGGTGTTTACATGGGAAGGTGTGTTTTCACATGTACAGTCATAAATTCTGAGCTGGCCCCATGTGTACATGGCTAAATGATGAAACTGACGTCACAAGCACAAGAAAAGCATAATTTGAGTTTTTTAAGGTGATCAGACCCAGTGGAGAAGCTTGCTAGCACTTGTGCTAGCACAGCTAACCCCGCCGGTCATGTGACTCTTGTCTTGCACATCGTAGCGGTCCCGCCAGTCTCCTGAAGTGATGCTGTTGTACAGTATGTGCTCTACTTAATGTTCCTTTTAAGAGGAAGGACTTGTCTGTAGCTTTTTGGCCTTTCAACTTGTTGGGTGGATTTTTTTTCTTAAGAATGTTTGCAAACTGTACAGATGTCATTTGCACCTGTCTGAGATATGAACCCAATACACCTCCAGAGGTGGTCTGGCTGATCCAATCACATTCAGATTGCTTTGTGTTCTGCCTGCATTTACACCAAATATATGCAGATAATGATTGCATGTTAATACCAGGTGTCAGTTTCCTGTGAGTTTTTCATATGGTGACATCACATGCAAACAATGGGATTACTTCATGCAGTGGTCACAGTGACACTCCAACCCCAAATCCTCATCAGCTCCTTGGAGCCTTTGCAATCTAATACAGTCCAGTAAACAACCTGCAATGACCTGGCCTATGTCTGCATGAATTTGTGTGTTGTAACAGATTGCATTATTTGGGAAAGTGTTGTGTTATGTTGTCCAAGCTGTGTGTGCCTACAAGATGGACCACATAATCTAAAAAGCCACTTTTCAGATTTTCAGCATCATTTTTGACATTCTCATGTGCAAAGAATGTGAAGATTCCAACTACAATCTGGGTGTCAAAGACTCACCCCCATACCTGCTCTCTGCAAACATGTTTCATCACGTTTACTGTCTGTGACGTGTTCAAGCACACACTGAACTCCTCCATGCTCAGTCACTGTGAGGTACTGTCGCAGGAGGTTGGTTTAAATGTACAAGAAGACAAACAGCAAGCAAAGCCACCAAGGAGTTCAACAAAACTTCCCTTTTTTCATGAACATCAGTCTTTAAAGACGTCATCATCCATTTATCTATTCTTCTTTCCTTCCATGACCTCAACACCACTGTTTCTGCACACACGTATACACGGTAACAACAGTTAAAGTATTGGGACAATGAGTTTAACTTGGTCTTTCCATTTCCATACCCATACTTCAGTGGAAGTAGACAGATGGTGAAAACCAAATGGTAACAGGAATGTTTTCATGCCAGGGTAACCATCTGAATATGGTTTATCATTTTCTTATCATATTATAGTCTACAGAAACTGCTATGAAGGGTTACCTGGATCAAGCTAAAACCAAGAGACTGGAGAAACCAGGTTAAGAGCCTGGTCACACCAGAAAGTGGCACAAGCCATATTCATTTATGCTTCTTAATGATGTAGGTGATGCTGGAAGCTTGGTGACATTGTAACTATTTAGGCTAGAATTACAATTCTCTGAAGATACGTGTAAACGTCGCTGTAGGTTTAAGCAGAGATGGGTGTTATGGGTAACCATAGGTCACAGAGGAGCCAACAAGCCTCAACATCAAGCAAGCGGATTGGTTGATCCAATTCTTGTCAGGAGGTGGGCTTGAAACGAAAATTAAAAGTGCAGATGTCATACTCAAAATCTGTACAACTATAAAAGAAATAGCCATGCATGTGAATGCTCTACGGACAATACGTTAAATCAGTTAATATAAGGGAACAATACATTCCACCTTCACCCATGGAGGACAAAAGTGTTATCATGTTGAATGTATAATATGGGTTTCTGAGAGGACAACAGAAAATGGTTACTCCCCTTCGCTTGTAGTGCAGTAAGTGTTGACCTTTAACCTCATTGTCCCAGTACTTGTGAGTGTCACTTCCTCTGCTGTACCAGTCTCCCTCTGCAGCTACAATCATTACACTCTTACAAATGTACAAAACATAGTTTGTCTTGTCATAGCCATTAAAAATACTTTACAAGCATTTTACTGTTCAATCCTGTGAAGAGTCCAGTAAACTGTTTAATACGGGTGTGTGTGAGTGTTATTTACACTGAGTATTCAGTCAGGTATAACAGTAAGGAGAGGATATGACTTCATGTGTGTGTCATATTTGCTAGGAGTCTGTTCCCTGCATGCCTTGTACAGTGTGTGTATTGTTGTGCCTTTATGTTATGTGTGTGTATCTAAGCTGTCTATCTGTCCCTTTTGTGTGTCTATATGTGTGTGTAACTTCCCTGTGTGATTCTTCTGTATGTCACTGTCATGTTGTGTGTTATCACTTCATTACATGTGTGAAAATCTCCTTCCTTTGTGAGTGTCTTGGCAGTTCAGTGTGTGCATGTGACTGCATGCATGTTTCATTATTTATGTCTCTTTGTGACACGCACGTCACCCCGGTATGTGTGTGTGTGTGTGTGTGTGTGTATGTGTGTGTGTTTAGGAGGACATGCCGTTGACCAGGCTCCTCAGTTGTTTGACCACAGTCTCTATCAGCTTCTGTTTGTCTCTGTCGTTCTTCCTGAACTGAGAGAAAATGTTGTTCTTCTTACTGGTGTCCTTCATCCTGGACAGAGAGAGAGAGAGACACAAAAATGTATTCTCTAAGCAGTGTGCTCACTTGCTTGCTGCTATTTATGAGATCATTACTATTTAAGTTTGACACTTACTGCTGATCAGTGACATTAGACAGAGATATTTCAGAATTCAATTTGGATTCATAGGATAAACTAACAAGTTCTCAATTAGTGGGGATGGAAGACTTTTCTTTTGCAGAGGGGCAGTTACGGGCACATTTGGGGTGCTGTCACACCTAACCTGTGTGATTTGGTTAAAACAAACTCTGTTGTTGCGTTTGCCAGTTTAGTTTGCTATGTTTCGACTGGTATGAAAGCTGGCAATCAAACTCTGGTGTGGACTAAACACCCGTACCGAGATTGCCTGAAAAGGAGGGTCTCTTCCAAGTGCAAGGACTTTCCCTGATAAATCAGAAAATGAAAAGAGTTAAAACATTAAATTATGCAATAGCATTTAAATGGCAGGGTTTTTGAAGCTATTTGACTGTCCGACAAGCACTTCTGACAGAGTATACTGGTGCCTTAAGCAGCATGACTTGCAATCAGTCTCCAGAATTCTCCACAAGGGCCCATGTAGTGATAATGATACAGAATGACGTCGCCAAAACTGTCCAATCAATGACTTACCCGTCATTCAATATGACTTCATGCTTACAGCTTTTAGTTTTTTGTAAAAAGTCAGTGTGAACACAAACCGCACCAGGACTAAAAGGCAATAATGTATCATTCTGTTTCCTGGTCTGGGTCAAATGAACAGAACCACAGGTGCAGGATAACATATTCAGTAAAGGAAAAAGCAAAATAATCTTGTTACAGGGTAATAGTTTTGAGCTTAATTAGACTGAACAGGCAATGTTTTCATCAGGCAAATGGCTAACATGACAAAGGTCAAGGTGTATATAAGCACAAAACTAGTTAACATCATGCTGATGTCATGGTCAGCCAATGGTGTAAAACAAATAAAAATGTTTTAAATTAAACACAAAGGATACACGTCCTGTGGGCCCACCACCCGCAGGGATAGGCATTGGGGTTGGGTGCATCATATGCTGGGTGGCAGGCAAAGGCGGGGACCTAGGCGTGCTGACCCCTGCAAATGCAGACTAGTTCTAGGGACGTGGAACATCACCTCTCCGGTGGGGAAGGAACCAGAGCTGGTGCAGGAGGTGGAGAATTACCAACTAGATATACTTGGGCTCACCTCTTCGCACAGCACTGGGTCTGGAACCAAACTCCTTGAGAGGTGCTGTGCAGGTGTGGGGATACTCATGAGCCCCCGGCTGAGTGTCGCTGTGTTGCAATTCTCCCTGGAGAACAAGAGGGTCGCCTCTATGTGACTGCGAGTCGCTGAGAGGAAGGCCCTGACTGTTGTTTGTGCTCATTTACCGAACAGTAATTTGGAGTACCCGGCTGTCTTTGAGTCTCTGGGTGGCGTCCTGGAAAGGATACCGCCCCAGAACCCTATAGTTCTGCTGGGGACTTCAACTCTCACAGGGGCGGCAATGGAGAAACCTGGAGGGGGGTGACTGGGAGGAACCGCGTGCCTGATCTGAACCTGAGTGGTGCTTTGTTATTGGACTTCTGTGCTAGTCATGGATTGGCCAAAACAAACACCATGTTCGAGCATAGGGTGATTTATACGTGTACTTGGTACCAGAACACCTTAGGCCAAAGATCGACAATTGACTCTGTGGTTGTATCATCAGATTTGCGGCCGCATGTCTTGGACACTCGGGTGAAGAGAGGAGCAGAGCTGTCAACTGATCACCAACTGGTGGTGAGTTAGATCAGATGACGGGGGAGGCAACCGGACAGACCTGGTAAACCCAAACGTATAGTGAGGTTGAACTGGGAATGTCTGGCTGAGGCCCCTGTCCACGAGGTCTTCAATTCCCACCTCCCGAAGAATTTCTCATGCATCCCAGGTGCGGTTGGGGACATGGAATCTGAGTGGGCCATGTTCAAAGCCTCCATTGTGGAGGCGGCTACTTGGAGTGCCTGTTGTTGCGGCAACCTAAGAACCCGCTGGCACACACCAGCGGTGAAGGAGTAGTTTGGGGAGGCTATGGAGAAGGACTTTTGGTTGGCCTCAAGGAAGTCCTGGAAAACCGTTAAACAACTCAGGAAGGGAAAGCAGGGCTTGGCTCAGACTGTGTTCAGCAGGGGAAGAGAACTGCCTCACCCATATCCCTGGCAGGGGTCTCTGAGGTAGTCAAGAAGCTCCTCAGTGACAAGGCGCCAGGTGAGGATGAGATTCACCCTGAGATGCTGAAGGCTCTAGACATTGTTAGGTTGTCATGCCTCTTCACTATCACATGGAGGTCGGGGACAGTGCCTGTGGAGTGGCGGACCGGGGTGGTGGTTCCCATTTTTAAAAAGGAACCGGAGGGTGTGCTCCAATTAAAAGGAAGCACCGAACAATTGTCGAACCTCAGATCAGTAGGAGTAATGCAGATTCCGTCCTGGCAGTAGAACAGTGGACTACCTCTTTACCCTTGCAGGATTGTTGGGGTGGTCATGGAAGTTTGCCCATCCAGTCTACATGTGTTTTATGGACTTGGAGAAGATTCACGACCGTGTCCCCCAGGGAGTCCTGTGGGGGGTACTGCGGGAGTATGGGGTACCAGGGCCATTGCTATAACCAAAGTGAGAGCTATGTCCATATTCTCGGCACAAAGTCACGTTTTCAGTGCATGTTAGCCTCCGCCAGGGTTGTCCCTTGTCACTGATTCTACTTGTGATCTTCATGCACAATATCTCAAGATGGAGCCGGGGGGGAGGAGAGTGTTCAGTTAGGGGACCTCAGAACTGTGTATCTGCTCTTTGCAAGATGATATAGTTCTGCTTCTTCAGACCGCGACCCTCAGCATGCAGTCGAGTGTGAAGCAGTCGGGATAAAAGTCAGCACCTCCAAGTCTGAGGCCATGGATCTCTGCTGGAAAATGGTGGATTGCTCTTTCCGGGTTGGGAGTGAGTTACTGCCCCAAGCGATGGAGTTCAAGTATCTCGGAGTCTTGTTTGCGAGTAAGGGAAAGATGGAGTGTGAGATGAACAGGCCGATTGGTGCGGCGTCAGCAGTAATGTGAGCTGAGCCAGAAGGCAAAGCTTTCTATTTACCAGTCAATCTATGTTCCAACCCTCAGCTCTGGTCATGAGCTTTGGGTAGTGACCAAAAGAATGAGATCGTGGAGACAAGCGGCCAAATGAGTTTCCACCGTAGGGTGGCTGGGCTCACCCTTAGAGATACGGTAAGGAGTTAAGACATCCGGAGGGAGCTCTGATCAGGATGCCTCCTGGGTGCCTTCCGGAGGTTTTCCAGGGACGTCCAACTGGTAGGAGACTCCGGGGTAGACCCAGAACACGCTGGAGGGATTATATATCTCATCTGGCTTGGGAACTCCTCAGGATCCCCAGGAGGAGCTGGAAAATGTTGCTGGGGAGAGGGATGGACTACCTTGCTTAGCCTGCTGCCACCGCGACCCAGCCTCAGATAAGTGGCCAAAAATGGATGGATGGATGGACACAGGATACATGATAAAAAACAAATGGGTGCAAAAGCGGTTATCAAAGACATATTCAAATATATCAATAAATAGAACGGGAAAGGTATATTCACACAACCATCCACACACACATTTTTATTTTATTTACCTACCTAGCTGACTATTACATCAGCATGATGTAATCAGTTTTGTGTTTGTCAACCTTTTGCCTCATGAACAAGTTTTCTGTTCAGATTAGGGAGTCACAATCCACTGTACAGATACCCTAAACTTTTCTTTCAAAAGATGCACTTAAACTTAGTTTGATTTTTGCAGTTTTGGCTAAGATAACTCATCACTGAGATCTGGGATTAAGATGCTAGACTAAGCTTTAAAATTGAGCTCATGCAGCATCAAACCATGAGCCACAAGTTTTCAACAGGTTTTCCAGTTTTACCCAATTATGTGCACACAACTGTGGTAAGTAAGGTGGGGCAAGGTTCAAGCAGTAAGTCACTAAAAATTGAATGGAAATTTATTGTGTGTAGTTTGTGTACGTAAATTTCACCACCATGTATTCAATAATGGAATTTAACCTCAACAAAAATATTATGCCTTAATTCAGAATTTGTGCTGAGCTAAAGAGGAGACAAACTCTATACTAAAGAGGAGGTAGAACCATGTTTAGATTATCAGAGCATGCATGGAGAAGACCAAATAAAAGCAGTGAGGAAGCGGCACCTACCCCCTGTAGACTCTGAGCAGCAGCAGTTAGCAACAGCAGAGAGAAGAAGATTTAGATGAACAGAAGGGCAAAAACAAAAATCAAAATACGAGGAGAGGAGAAAAAAAGACAAAGCAGCCACATTCATATCTAAGGTTGTTATAAGTTCTGTGCAATAATTAATGTAATTAAGTGCTATTAATGTGAAAGAAAATGTTTAAATGTTCATAAAAACGTATTACAAATCAGACTATAGAATTTTGTTGATGTGTTAGCACACTAACATTTTCGAGTATTTGTTAATGAAAACTTCTTAGAATTCAGACTAAAGAATATGTGTTAGCACACTAACATTTTTCTTAATACCATAAATACCTATGGATTAATCCAAGAGCAATCTTGGAACCTGACACCAAATCTTGCCTTATTAGTGTCTGAAGTGAAAGGGCAATGACCATCCACACTGGAACATCCTTATATAAACAAATGTTCTGGTGAACTCACTTCTACAAAATGCAATGGAAACAGGCTTTGCGAATAAATCCTTGCATTAATTTGCATTTTCTTTTGCCGATTTTCTGGAAATTTGGTTAAAATGTGAGTTATATTTGCATGGAAACTTGACCACTGTGGAAGTCAAACATCCTAGCACTAATACTTGGAAGATGTTTTAGGTTCAAAAGACATTTTAGCCTATTTGTTTACTAGCACACCAGCATACTAAGCCTCACCCCTGCACAAATGTGAACTGTCAATGCTACATGACAAAGTGATGTTGAAATATTGTATACATGTCCCCAGCAGTGTGTACATATCACATGCACTCACTTCTCCAGTAAA
The DNA here is from genome assembly GCA_008360985.2 of Macquaria ambigua. Classification (NCBI taxonomy): domain Eukaryota; kingdom Metazoa; phylum Chordata; class Actinopteri; order Centrarchiformes; family Percichthyidae; genus Macquaria; species Macquaria ambigua. The sequence goes on along the minus strand of VMKM01004569.1, from coordinate 962 downwards.
GCTAGGGCAGTGGCTGGGTTCACTCTCAGGTATTTGGAGGTTGGCTGGCCATAGTCTGCCAGGTAAGTCGACCAGTCCCACACCATGAACAGGTCCAGGAGCTACAAAACACACACAGATATAGAACACAGCAACTTTAGACAGAAGCGATGACATGTATAGCCCCATGTCATCATTCAACCGCAGGTTGTCGAGGTGGTGTCCAGGTAATGTGTGGTAATGTAATGTGGGCTTTGTAGATAAGTGGCGGACTTTCTGGAGAAGACCTGGTCTGATTAGGAGAGATGGCATTCATCCCACTTTGGATGGAGCCGCTCTCATATCTAGAAATCTGGCCGAATTGATTAGTGGCCCAAAGCCATGACAACTCAGTCTGAGTTCAGACCATAGACTTAATAGAGTCTGTGGTCCAGACCAGGAGGCAGATTTGCAGTCTTACATGCTTCTCTGCGCTTCCATTACAGCAGTTACCCACCCTAAACTCCACAGAGAGGGTGTCTGCCCCCTGACCACTTAAATTATTTAAATCAAAAGTAAACCGAAGAGGAGTTACACATAAAAACCTAATAAAAAGTAAAACCGCCACTGCAACAGTACAACAAAATAGGAGAATTAAATGTGGACTCTTAAACATCAGATCTATCATCTAAAGGTGTTCTAGATCTAATATCAGATTATAATATTGATTTATTTTGTCTTACTGAAACCTGGCTGTGTCATGATGAATACGTTAGCCTAAATGAATCCACTCCCCCCAGTCACATTAATACTCACACTCCTCGAGGCTCAGGCCGAGGAGGTGGAGTTGCAGCCATCTTCGACTCAAGCCTATTAATCAAACCCAAACCTAAACTAAATTATAACTCGTTCGAAAGCCTTGTTCTTAGTCTTTCACACCCAACCTGGAAAACACTACAGCCAATTCTATTTGTTATAGTGTACCGAGTTCCTGGACCGTATTC
>VMKM01004568.1:0-15176 GCA_008360985.2 Macquaria ambigua | reverse complement strand
TATATATATATATATTATATTGGCAGCCACGACAGCAGGTGAGTCACTTTCATTTCGTGTGCTATTTTGAAGACACCAAATTCACCGTCGTGGCTGCCAACTATGAGAGTGAGGTCTATTGGGACCACATTTTAAGACCTCTCCACAGACCACTGAAGAAATGGTCTGGAGCACGAGGACCACAAGCTTCAGCTAATCTAGCTAGCTATCTAGTTAGAAAATGCTAACAATGGTAGCTAAATCATATAATTAGTTAACCACCAGCCTATAGTAACGTTACAGAACGGTTTGCCTTTTTTTCCCCCAACAATCTTCAACATTATACAAATAAAAATGTTCACCTTCATCTAGACTGATCCTTATCCAGAGTTTTGCATAGCATTAATAAAATTTTCACTTGTTACTCAAATTCAAAATAAACATTATATTAATGAACATTTCATACTGTCTCATATGGCCATGTAATAATTTCTAGTGCTGCAATGATTAGGCTAGTCAAATAATGATTAGTCAATCCACATAAAATGTTTGTTTATAAAGCAAAAATGTAATAAATTAACTGGTAACAGCTTCTCAAAAGAACATTTGCTGGTTTTTCTTCTATAATAAACGGAATCTCTTTGGGTTTTGAACTGTTGATCAGACAAAACAAGACATTTGAAGACGTCACCATGCACTCTGGGAACTTACATGCATTTTCCACAATTATGTGACATTTAATATAGACCAAGTGATTAATTGAGAAAATAATAAATACACGAATTGATAATAAAAATGATTGTAAGTTGCTAATAATTACTTTAGCATTAGCATCAGCTGCTAATGATTGCATTACTAATAAGGCAGTGTTCCCACAGAGCACATCTAAGTAGGCATTCTTTGGTTTTTCAGTTCAATTCAGTTTTATTTATATAGGTTACTGTGTGTTGTTGTGACAGCACAAATTTAACTAGGACCTAAAATTGGGGTTATTTCATTTCATCATTCTGGCTGAAAACATGAAACATGTTTGTGTTATCTACTTTTTTACTTGTTGTCCTTGCAATAATAATATAAAGAAACAATGTGTATTTTGAGTCTCTGTTTTGGAGAACCTACAGCCCAAATGCAATTGAGAATTTGAGTGAGTTGCAGAAAAGTAGAATGAAGTGCAAAAAAGAAAACCCTTGTTGGTTAGAGGATACATACATTTTAATATTTGATTTAATGGAGAATCTCCTTAGAAATCTTCTTTCCCCTTTGTCCTCTTTTCTGACACACCTTTCCCTCCAAATAATTGGAGGCATACTGATCTGGTCCTGTGGTCAAATAATCACATCAAACTACCTAAACTAATCCTAACTAATGACTGATATTTGTCATAAGAGAACTTTCTGAAGTTATTTTAAATTAAACTCTTGAGTATATATATTGTAGGCCATATAATATAAGATAAAAAACACTATAAACGCTGCTTAAATTTAAACTAAAATATATTCCAAAATTAAAATGAATGTAGAAAAAATACTGCAGCAAATTCATGTATTTGACCACTTTTTGTTTACATTTTCGTTATTCTTCTATGTTATCGCTTGTACGCTCGTGTTCTCACACACTTCCTCGTTTAAAGCGTCATATCAGGCTGACGAAAAGGATGTTAAATAGTATTATATCAACATGGATTACAAAATCTTGAATAGTACCGCCTCTAATCAAAACTGCCTTTAGATAATTTGGTGAGTGTAGTGTCCTCCCTGAATCAACACAGTATATGCTTACAGCTTCCTCATGATGCAGCTGTCCCCCTGTGGGTGTGGTCAAGAAGCCCTGTTTGCACTTGGAGGAGCTTCCATTAAACGGCTATTTGAGAACATGCTAAATAACTTTATGTTTGTTTCCAAGATATAACCACAATTAAAACAAATGAGTAAACAGCTTTTATAAGGCATGATGTGCATGATGGGATGTAAAAGATCAACCCACCAGCTGGAGTAATTAATACCTCCTATGATGTAAAACTGCTTTGCACAAGTGAGTAGTGTGTTCAGGAATCTGTTAACCAATAACAATTGGGTATTACTTTGGTGTTTAATTAACAGTTTAGTAAACTTGGAGTAATATTGTGACTTTTAAGTTTTCTCAGTCTCTAAAATAGTTTTACACTGTTAAATGGGGTTTAAACACAATGGTTACTTTAGCCACAAGACAAACGTATTGCCATGACTTTGTCTGAGAGTCGGAAAGTTTGCATCTTGATATGATGCCAAGTCTTGTGTGTATTAGTGTGACATTGCAGGTGGAGGATGACTGTAATCAAGGATGTAGTACAGTGAGTTAATTTGAACATCCTGTGCTATTCATGAACCAGATACAATTTAGATAATACAGTGTGCTCTCTTAACACATTAAAACAAATAGTAACTTTAAGTAGTATAATAATGTTTCACTATTGGTTGAGAGTGCCCTGATTTGATCATTATGGAACTTATTGTCTTTTAATATGATTTCTTTTTAGTTTCTTCAATATGTATTGATGCACATGGACACTTCACATATTAACAAAACGAAAACACACAATCCTAACAATGACAACCACGACAGACAAACAAAACAAAACAAAAACTATTGGCGCCCTGGTGACCAAAGGGTTGAGGTGTCGACCATGAACGGAAATCTGTCTGGCTGGGGACATTTGTTAATGATCTTAATGATCCTGCCTATTAAATGTAAAGCAGATGGCAGGTAGGGTGACGCAGGCTCTGTTTAAATCATTGTTTTAGCACACACAGTCAAGGTTTGAGGTCGTTGAAGGGTGACGCCTCCATTAAGGTCATACTCACTCATGAGATCTCTACCGTCCTTTCAACTGCGACATGGTGCTCCCAGTGCCTCACTGCATTCATTTATGCTCATTAAAATGTCATATTATTATGATTTTATTTTATTTTATTACTATTTTACATTATTGTTAGTTGTTTTCATTATTACAATATATGCTGTAGTGTTTAATGAAAATAAAATTATGTCATTTTGCATTGTTGACACTGGGGCTGTTCATAAATATATCAGTAATCTATAGCTGCTTATTCTGTGCAGGGTTGCAGGCTCGAGCATATCCCAGCTGACATTGGGCGTGATGGGGTTGGACAGTAATCTAATAATAAAAATATTTTTATAATTTCCTGTTTAATCATATCATAACACAATTCACATATCTATATATAAATTAAAAAGTTGAATTTTACAGAAATCTGTCATAGCACAGCATTTTCAAGACCTGCTCACTCTGTGACACTGATTTATTATTTCATCCAAACGTAACTACTTATTACAGAATAAGTTTAGAACAGAGGAGCACACTGTCAACAAAACTGTTTTATTGCTCCCCATTCCTCTAGGAAGACAAACTCTGAATTGAAGTGCAAACATATTTGTTCAATCCAGAGATAAGGAGGAGATGATTATATTGGACTTGTGAAAGGCGTCAGACTTTCATTCAGCACATGTTTTCTATATCTTGGCAATAAAACTTAAGTTCCCACTCAGAAAGAAGGTGTCAGCAAAAAATGAGCAATCTCAATATATAAGGCTGTCAAGTGCAGTCTGACTATTACCTGCTTTGGTGACAGCAAGCCCACAGTGGCGACAATGAGGTGGAAATGTGTGTGGTTGTGTTTCCTTGCGCTGTCTGTTGCCAGTGTCATCGATGTCCAAGCCAGACTGGGTAAGACTCAAGATGGTTTTGTTTACTGTGGACCGCTTTTCAGGACTGTGGGAATGGATTATTCTGCTTTTTTACAAATGAATAATGTATAGCACTTTCTCCACTATCAGTTATGTGGAGCATTTAGTAACTCAAAACTGTTTTCTACACTTTAAAATCTTCCCCAGTTCCCAACCATGTCAGCAGCATCTGCAGCACATGGGGCAGAGAGCACTTCAAGACGTTTGATGGTGATGTGTACCAGTTCCCTGGTATGTGTGAATACAACCTGGTCTCAGACTGCCACATGACCTACCAGGAGTTCTCAGTGCACATGAAGAGGACAGAGAATGATGGAAACCCTACAGTCAGTCATGTGGTGGTCACCATCAATGACCTTTCATTTCACCTCACCAAGAGCCTGGTCACTGTGAATGGCCTTCCGTAAGTAAAAAGCTATATAGCCTGTGAAAGCAACTGTACTTCTCTTTTCTATGATATTTCTGCATTATAATAAAAAACAATTCTCTTGTTTCCAGTATCAAAATGCCATACTACAACGCAGGGGTACAAGTGGAAAAAAATGCTGTTTACATCAAGCTCCAATCCAAAGTCGGCATCATTGTCATGTGGAATGGAGATGATGCAGTCATGGTAAAAAGTTCAAATAGTTTATAAAATAAGGTTTTCATCTGCTACACTCCATGTCTGCTAAAACTGTATCTTGTTAAGAACATCAGAGCAAGTATGGTATGATACACCAGGCAGAAATATATCTACTCCTTAAAGTCTAAGCACATACAATAGACTTTAAGGAGTGCATTGTAATACATTGACAATTTAGTTGTGACTCTTTATGATGATTCTTTTTTGAATCTGAGATTGAAACACATTTTTCTTTCAATAATGTGGAACAGACCGACCCCCCAGAGATAGTCATGTTTATATATTTTCTATGATATACTATGATAGTATCTAATCACAGTCACAATATGGATTTATGAGTCAGTTACAATTCACTGGCGTTTTGTTTAATAGTATAATATGAGTGTTAAATTGTAATAAAACTTGTTATAACCCCTTACTGTGCTGTAGGTGGAACTGGATACTGATTATGCTAATCGCACTTGTGGACTTTGTGGAGACTTCAATGGTGTTTCTGTCTACAATGAGTTCATTCATAATGGTATGTATGGTTATTCACGTTGTGTATTAATTCATTTCAACAATCATCCACTGTATCTTTGACATTTGACACTATAATTGCAATAATATGCAGGTCGAAAAATCAGCCCCATTGAGTTTGGCAACAAACAGAAAGTCCACCGTCCAAACGATGATTGTGAGGACCCCTATGAAGAGGAAGATGAACCACTTGAGGCTGCTACTGTGCCGGATTCATGCAAGGAATTTGTGAGTTTATCATCCACATAGTTTTAGCAATAGGGATATTAAGTCATATATACAGGAAGCATTTGTAACAGAGTAACGTTGTCTCTATTATCTGTCTCTTTTTCCCTTTTAGCAAACCACCTGTAACCAGATGCTGCGTTCAGAGTCCTGGAGCTCCTGCACCAAACTGATTAACCCTGAACCTTACATCCAGGCCTGCGTGCAGGACATGTGTGGCTGCACCAACAGAGCAAGTGACTTCTGCGTCTGCAGCACACTGTCTGAGCTGTCTCGACAGTGTTCCCATGCAGGAGGGCAGCCTCCCAACTGGAGGACACCTCAGTTCTGTGGTAACGTTTTGCGTCCTCATTTCTGTTTTGTTATCATCTTTATATTTTATACGGTACGGGGTGCTGAGAATACTAAAGAACTGAAATCAGCTCAGTGAAAAGCAACTCATTTAATTAAAACATTATTAAATGTTCTCATGCAGCTCTCGGATGAGAGGATTAATTATATTGTATTAGAAAAAAGACATTTAAAAATAAAGACAGGCCAGATATATCTACTTTTCTGTCTGACTTCACTGTGTCAAAGGTCAGCATATTATTTTCCAGTTACTGGTGCTCTTGGAGAGCTGAAAAATAAGTTCTGTGTAATTGATGTGATTTAAAATGTAGCAAAAAGCTGTTAAAACTACATAAGTGCAAGTAAAGTACATAAAGAATCTACTTTTGTTACACATAAGGAAAATATCAAATGAGTTACTTCCACCCTTGATAAACTATTGAATAATTAACAAATTCTACCTCTGTTTATTTTAATTGTACCGTATCTTCACAGCTAAACAGTGCCCATTCAACATGGTTTATGAAGAGAGCGGTTCCCCTTGCATGGATACATGCACCCATTTAGACACAAGTTCACTGTGTGAGGACCACAAAATGGACGGCTGCTTCTGTCCTCCAGGTTAGTCCTGTTCACACGTGCACACTGTAATTTTAGTCTTCCGTTTCACATTTTATAACCCTTAAAGATTCTTTCAGACTTCATCTTCATAGTCTGTGAATGTTCATGTTCATGTCACATGTGTCTACTTCAGGAACTGTGTTTGATGATATTTCCATGAGAGGGTGTATTGCTCAATCTGAATGTCAGTGCAAACACAACAGAATCTATAACCCTGGTGAGGTTTACCGACAGGACAGAGAGGAATGGTATGTCAAATATTTCATAATGTCAACAGAATATTTAATCTCGTCTCCTTATTCGTGTATTTTTTTTTTTGTTAACTTAACTATTTATTTGGGTTGTTTCAGTACATGTCTTGAGGGTAGATGGGCTTGTGAGAGCCTTCAAACGCCTGCTACATGTGCAGTTGAAGAGGGTTCACATGTAACTACCTTTGATGGGAAAACCTACACCTTCCATGGAAACTGTTACTACACCCTAGCCAAGGTGTCGAGCAAGGTGAATGAGTCGTGGCTTTGTACAAATAAATGGCAGAAAATATATAATCAGCTGATGTAAAAATTTAATTGCGCTCACTCTGTGTATTTCAGGATGATGCAAGTCCAAAGTTTACCATCCTGGTTCAGTTGGTGCCATGTGCAAATCAGAAGTTTGACACTTGTCTTAAGACCCTCAAAATCCTGCTGAACAATGACAGAAACAATGTGAGTTAAAGCCTGTCAGTTAAGAAGATATTTATTTATAAATATATACTGATATCTGCAACACTGATGATCAATTCTGTGATTATTCAGGTATTGATGTTCACTTCCGATGGCACAGTAAAGCAGAATATGCAGACCATCAGTTTGCCTTACCACTCAGGTGGGTCAGACAATAAGAAACACTGAATTAAACATGCTGTTGTCTTCTTTCATTTATGCTATGACATCAGCAAATTATCTGACTGTTTTTGTATTTCTCTTTATTCAAAGGTGATGTCAACATATTTCACGCTTCATCCTTTCACATCTTGCTCCAGACCAGTTTTGGGTTGCAAATTCAGATCCAGCATGTGCCTGTCATGCAAGTCTATGTCAGGCTGGAACAGAGCTACAGAGCAAAGACACGTGGTAAGTTTTACATTTGTCTTAACATGAAGCATTAGCATCATCAAAACATATGTCAGAAAACAATACATTTACAATAAATTATTAGTTGCTGTAGGCATTACATACTACAGTCTGATGAGGATGGCAACAATGATTTATTAGTGTATTATGAAACAAAATACCCATACCCAGCTGTCACAAATGAAACTTCCATTTTCCTACTTGTGATTTCCACCAATTGTTGGTTATCTGTGTATAAGTGCTGATAACATTCTAATTTAATTCTAAAATATTTGGTTTCTTCAGGTTTATGTGGGAACTACAACATGGTCATGTATGATGACATGAAGACACCTCAGGGGATCGTGGAGGGAACAGTGGCAACTTTTAGTAACTCCTGGAAGGCTAACCTCATGTGCCAAGATAGAGAGGAAAGACTTGACGACCCCTGTTCCCTCAGTGTGGAAAATGGTAAACAGCCCTGGTTGATTATTCTACTTTTATCTACTAGTTTTTTTGTTTGTATATTTCTTAGATTGAGTCTCAGCTTTAAACACTTATTTCTAGTCTGCAAGTATGTTATGTTTAAAGCAATTAGACAGTTCAACAGAATGTAAACATTAAAAGTAAGAAGGTTATTGTTTCTCCTCTCTCAGAGTGGTACGCCAAACACTGGTGCGCCTTGCTACTAAGTCCAAACAGTACCTTTGCGCAGTGCCGTTCAGTGGTGGATCCTGAGATGTACTACAAGGTACAGCAAAACCTGTTTCTATTTGTCTTTCATTGAATTAAATTTTGATGGGACTGTAATTCTCTAAAAGTGTTTGCTGTCTCATGCAGCGATGTACTTATGCTAGCTGTAACTGTGAGAAGAGTGAGGCCTGCCTGTGTGCCGTCTTCTCCTCCTACACACGAGCTTGTGCATCAAAGGGAGTTTTCTTGACAGACTGGAGAGAGAATGTGTGCGGTAAGGATTTCTTTCATTACGTTGTGGTAAGGTTAAGTGATGATTTCTGGAGTTTTACGTAACCATTCTCACATTGTTTACTAAACAGATAAATACTCCAAGAGCTGCCCAGCATCTCAGACCTTCTCTTACAAGCATCAGAGATGCCAATTGACTTGCAGATCGCTGGGCTCAAAGCAGCAGAGCTGCACTTCTGACTTCTTGCCTGTGGATGGCTGCTCTTGCTCTGAGGGTCTCTACTTAAATGAAAATGGCATGTGCGTCCCAATGACAAAATGTCCCTGCTACCATAACGAAGTCTATATCAAGCCAGGAAAGTCCATCAGCATCAAAGACGAGCACTGGTGAGTCAGTTGTTAGCAATTTGGTTTTCAATCAGTGGACATCAATTATCCTAGACTAGGATTTTAGCATGATTGTGATGTCTGTAGTGTATAAGCTTATATACATTTACAGTTTTTAAGTACCTTTGTGTTGCATCTTATATCTTTGCTGTCTTTTGTAGTGTGTGTACCAATGGAATTCTTCATTGTCATTCTTGGAGAGCCCGTTCATCAAGTACGTTTTTTTGTTTTGTTTGTTTCTTTACCTCAACACAAGCATTTGGTTGATACAAGGTATATTAAATCAGTTTCTACTTCTGTTACAGCATGCCCTTCTCCAAAAGTATTCTTCAACTGCTCCACTGCGGGCACAGGAGACCTTGGACTGCAGTGTGCTCGAACTTGTTTAAATCTGGACAGCGATGATTGTGTGAGCTATTTTTGCCACTGTGTCCAAATTGACCTCTCGGTCTCAAATAACTGAACCTAATATTTATTTCCTGCCCTTTTGTTACGTTTTGTCTTGTTTCTATATTTCTTTTTTCTTTTTCTCTCACTGAAAACTCAATAACAACAAGTTGAAATAAATAAAAAATATTTATTTCCTGAATTTAATTGTGGACAGTATGGTACATTGAAGATGTAACACACTGTACATAGTTAGACTAGTTTCTACAGTAGGTTCAGGTACAGTAGTTTTGAACAGTCATTTTTAACAGGATCAGTACATGTTTTCTCATTTTCTATCACTGTGATCTTTCTATTTTCCCAGGACTCCACAGAGTGTGAATCTGGCTGTCAGTGTCCAGGTGGCCTCATTGATGATGGCAAAGGTTCCTGTGTTAAAGAAAATGAATGTCCATGTCAGCATGATGGGCGTCTTTATGTCCCTGGAACACAAATCCCTAACCAGTGCAACACCTGGTATGACCTTGTTTTTAATCAGTAGTATAATATAGCATTGTAAACAAATATTATCATATTTACCTGCATGTGTTACTGAATTACATTATTCAAAACACTATTATCTTTAACCATTTCTTATACATCTAGTACCTGCAAAAGTGGAAAATGGGAGTGCACAGAGAAAAAATGTCCAGGAACTTGCATTATTTATGGGAGTGGTCACTACAATACATTTGATCAGCAAACATATGGGTTTCAAGGACATTGTGCCTATGTTGCTGTTAAGGTAAACAAAGCTTGTCAAAATCATCCAAATGACAGGCTCTGTCCGAAATCACTCCCTTGTTCACTCTTTCACTACTCCCTATGTAATGGACGGCTGTTGAGTCATGCGACTGTAATTTTCGCATTTATAAAATGCGGCACATTGCATTGTGGGATTGTCATCAGAAAGTAGTGTACATGTTATGGACACTACTTTTTTTGTACTATATAGTGGACAGAATTCGGACACAAATAAAATGGTGTAGAGTAAATGTACTGCAGTGCACTATACAGTAAATAGGGAGTGATTTCAGACACAGCCGACAGCTATGCTTTAACTTATTATGTCCTCTCAGGCTTCAAAATGTATAATGAATCTCTCTCTTTTAAGAACAAATGTGGCAATAAAACAGTACAGGACAACTTTGGAGTTATCACAGAAAATGTACCATGTGGATCTACAGGCACCACATGCTCCAAAATTGTCAGAATCCAACTGGGGGTAAGATCTCATACAAACACTGGATATGTATTCTGTGTCTAAAATATTATACATAATTTAAACAAATTATGTCACATATCAAACTGCAGTTTTTACATACATACAACATAAATCTCCTTAACATTACAGCGAATGGAAGTCAAACTATTTAAGGGTGAATATAAAGAGGAGGACCTGGGACATGGCCCTCAGATTCAGTACAAAATAAGGAAGGTTGGCTTGTATCTGGTTATAGAATCTGCCATTGGTCTGACAGTGATGTGGGATCGCAAAACAACTGTTCGCATCCTCCTGGAACCACAGCACAGCGTGAGTGACAGTCATTGTTGTAGTGACGGTGACTGAAATCTCTTACAGTTAGAGCTAGAGTTTTAATATGATGTACCATTTTTTTCCTCATCTGTAGTCTAGCTGTCTTTGCTGATCATTTTCTTACACCACTAATGCTTTGGGACAACAATGACATTGATGTACAGTATGTACACATTGCTGAAAAAGTCCTTGAGGCACTTATTACAATATTCATAACATATGACGTAAATACAATATTCTGTTTGTGTATTATTGCCTGGAAAATGCTTGTTTCTTGTATTGATATGGAATGTTGTCCTCATGTAAAATAAGTCACTGGCTCCTTTTGTTTGGCTGTACAGGGAGAGGTATGTGGCCTGTGTGGAGATTTTGATGGTGATGGACAGAATGACTTCACCACCCAGGGTCAGCTGGCAGTGAGCAATCCGTTAGAATTTGCAAACAGCTGGAAATTGTCAAGCAGCTGCCCAGATGTGGAAATAAATGTTGACCCGTGTGGCGCAAGACCCAATAGACATCAATGGGCAAAAATGATGTGCAGCATTATTACTGAAGTTACTGGTACTTTCAAAGACTGCCACAATAAGGTAATGACAGATTTGTTTCTAATTTATCAATATTTAAAGTTCCATGGTTGGAAACATGAATTTTTTTATTTTTAAAAATCTATGATATATTTTGATAACTGAACAGGTAGATCCCCGTCCATTTTATGAAAACTGTGTGAAAGACTCATGTGCCTGTGACTCTGGAGGAGACTGTGAGTGTTTCTGCACAGCTGTTGCAGCTTATGCTCAAGCTTGTAATGAGGCCGATGTCTGTGTTGCATGGAGAACTCCAGAAATATGTCGTAAGTACCCACAATTTTACCCTCAAATTAAACTGAGGTTTCTCAGCCTTTTCTGACCTAAGACCCTGTTTTTAGATCACAAAATTCTTGACCCCTGTGTGTGATTTATATATGAGAATGGTTTGCTATCCTTTCCTTTATTAACAGGACATCTAATATTTTATTATCTGTTTATCTATTTATTTTTCATTATATATTTAATCACCAAAAAAATATATATATATATTACAAAGTCTCTATGGGCATCAGTTCATGCTTCATGAAAAGTATATTTTTAAAGACTGCAATGATTTGTGTAGTTCAATATATACTTAAATTAAGTGTTATTTAGTATTATAAAATGTTATTAAATTTATTTTATTTTTAATTTGCTTGAAGGTTGTTATTATCACTATCTATTGTAGTTTATGTTATTTGGAGTGAGTGATAAAGTCTGTGATAAAAGTTTAACTAAAACTAAATGCAATCCTCAGGCCTAAAATAAATATGAATAAAGAATAAATCAGGTGGAGCTGATGTTTTTAGTTCTCTTTCACTGACTGACACATCAACATTTCCTTTGTTTAAAACATAAAATACCTTGTATCTTTTCTTCTAGCTGTCTTTTGTGATTACTACAACAGCCCAGGTGAATGCAAGTGGCACTACAACCCTTGCCACACACATTGCTACCCGACTTGTTTGAATCCACAAGGAATTTGTAGCAAACCTATACCAAACCTAGAAGGTAAGAGGTTAACTCACAATGTCTCACCCTACCTCTAATTAATGTGCCAGTTAAAATATTAAATGTTGAACTGATCCTATTTGACTTTATGTGACAAAATAAAAAAAGAGATTCAAAGACCACCTGGCCAGATTCAGTGTGCTTTTACTTTTTTAATTATACATGATGTTTTATGCTGTGATTTTTACAGGCTGTTACCCTGTATGCCCGGAAGATAAGCCCATATTTGATGAGAAGACCCAGATGTGCGTGGAGGAATGTGCAGGTTGCTTTTACAACGGGACTAGATATGAGGAATATGATGTTATTTACAATGTGACTGACAATTTGGGAATGTGCTACTATGCAATATGCATTAATGAAACAGTAATATTTAAAAATGAAAGCTGCGATACTACAACTGTCCCAACACCAACTTCACCAACAACTCTTGCCACAACTACACCTGTAACTACACCAACTGAACCTCCTACAACAACTGAAGTTCCAACCACAACAACTAAATCTACAACCCCACACACTGAACCCCCTACTACAACTCAAGGGCCAACTACAAGCACGACAAAATCTACAACCCTGCCAACTACTACTACATCTTCTGCCACTACTCCGTGTATTACAACGTGTGAGTGGTCAGAGTGGTATGATGTGCATAACCCACAAGAGGACAAAAGTGACTGGGAAACATATGAGAACATAACAAATAGTGGTAAAGAAATATGCAAGAATCCCACAGAAATTGATTGTAGATCAACAGATTATCCTGACAAAGACTTTAATGACTTTGTGAGTCAAACTGGCCAGGTTGTTAAATGTGATGTGGGATATGGTTTAATATGTAGACAAGAGGACCAGTTCAGACCTCCACGAAAATGCCTCAACTATAAGATCAGAGTATGTTGTGAGGTGGAGATATGTCTAACCACAACCCATTCAACCCCATCATCTGAACCTCCTACTACAACCAAGGGGCAAACTACAACCACAACAACAAAATCTACAACCTCACCAACTGAACCTCCCACTACAACTGCAGGGCCAACCACAACCACAAAAGCTACAACCCCACCAACGGAACCTCCTACTACAACTTCAAGGCCAACCACAACCACACAATCTACAACCCCACCAACTGAACCTCCCACTACAACTTCAAGGCCAACCACAACCACACAATCTACAACCCCACCAACTGAACCTACCACTACAACTGCAGGGCCAACCACAACCACTAAATCTACAACCCCACCAACTGAACCTCCCACTACTACTGTGGAGCCAACCACAACCACAAAAGCTACAACCCCACCAACGGAACCTCCTACTACAACTTCAAGGCCAACCACAACCACACAATCTACAACCCCACCAACTGAACCTCCCACTACAACTGCAGGGCCAACCACAACCACAAAAGCTACAACCCCACCAACTGAACCTCCCACTACAACTCCAGGGCCAACCACAACCACTAAATCTACAACCCCACCAACTGAACCTCCCACTACTACTGTGGAGCCAACCACAACCTCAAAAGCTACAACCCCACCAACAGAACCTCCTACTACAACTTCAAGGCCAACCACAACCACACAATCTACAACCACACCAACTGAACCTCCCACTACTACTGCAGGGCCAACCACAACCACAAAATCTACAACCCCACCAACTGAACCTCCCACTACAACTTCAAGGCCAACCACAACCACACAATCTACAACCCCACCAACTGAACCTCCCACTACAACTGCAGGGCCAACCACAACCACAAAAGCTACAACCCCACCAACTGAACCACCCACTACAAGTGCAGGGCCAACCACAACCACTAAATCTACAACCACACCAACTGAACCTCCCACTACAACTGCAGGGCCAACCACAACCACAAAAGCTACAACTCTGCCAACTGAACCTCCCACTACAACTTCAGGGCCAACCACAACCACAAAATCTACAACCTCACCAACTGAACCTCCCACTACAACTGCAGGGCCAACCACAACCACTAAATCTACAACCGCACCAACTGAACCTCCCACTACAACTGCAGGGCCAACCACAACCACAAAAGCTACAACTCCGCCAACTGAACCTACCACTACAACTGCAGGGCCAACCACAACCACAAAATCTACAACCGCACCAACTGAACCTCCCACTACAACTGCAGGGCCAACCACAACCACTAAATCAACAACTCTGCCAACTACTACAACGTCTGCCACTACGCCGTGTATTACAACGTGTGAGTGGTCAGAGTGGTATGATGTGCATAACCCACAAGAGGACAAAAGTGACTGGGAAACATATGAGAACATAACAAATAGTGGTAAAGAAATATGCAAGAATCCCACAGAAATTGATTGTAGATCAACAGATTATCCTGACAAAGACTTTAATGACTTTGTGAGTCAAACTGGCCAGGTTGTTAAATGTGATGTGGGATATGGTTTAATATGTAGACAAGAGGACCAGTTCAGACCTCCACGAAAGTGCCTCAACTATAAGATCAGAGTATGTTGTGAGGTGGAGATATGTCTAACCACAACCCATTCAACCCCATCAACTACATCTCCCACTACAACCAAGGGGCAAACTACAACCACAACAACAAAATCTACAACCTCACCAACTGAACCTCCCACTACAACTGCAGGGCCAACCACAACCACAAAAGCTACAACCCCACCAACGGAACCTCCTACTACAACTTCAAGGCCAACCACAACCACACAATCTACAACCCCACCAACTGAACCTCCCACTACAACTTCAAGGCCAACCACAACCACACAATCTACAACCCCACCAACTGAACCTACCACTACAACTGCAGGGCCAACCACAACCACTAAATCTACAACCCCACCAACTGAACCTCCCACTACTACTGTGGAGCCAACCACAACCACAAAAGCTACAACCCCACCAACGGAACCTCCTACTACAACTTCAAGGCCAACCACAACCACACAATCTACAACCCCACCAACTGAACCTCCCACTACAACTGCAGGGCCAACCACAACCACAAAAGCTACAACCCCACCAACTGAACCTCCCACTACAACTCCAGGGCCAACCACAACCACTAAATCTACAACCCCACCAACTGAACCTCCCACTACTACTGTGGAGCCAACCACAACCTCAAAAGCTACAACCCCACCAACAGAACCTCC
>VMKM01004567.1:0-15193 GCA_008360985.2 Macquaria ambigua | reverse complement strand
CCCCAAATTGCAGTGTAAAAAGATGTCACCTCTGCTCCGTACCACCTTCAGAATCCTTCCCAGCAGTCATTTAGACATTGAATGAGTTGAATACATACAGCAGCTTGCACCAACATCACCAACCTGGGTAATTATAGCTCAGAAATTTGAGCTGTGATGATATTCACAGCTGCTATTTGCATCCCTTTATAAAATCAAGACCTGAATATCTGCCTGATATCACTTGAAAACAGATTCCAAAGTTGTGTTTCTGCTTGTTTGAGTCGATGTTGTGCTATATAACCCCGATGGTGTCATCAGGGTTATTTTTTTAAACTTGGGAAATCTCCTCCAGAGCCACAGAACATATAATACAGCAGACTGAGAAGAACTCCTTGTGAATTCATAAGTGAAAGAATTGTGAATTATGTGGTGCTGTAATGGTGACATGTGGAGAGGCGTCTATCAGCGTGCATCATCTGGGTTTGCATTTGTTTGCGTTGGTCGAGTAGCAACTACAGCGGTAATTTCTCACAAGAACTGGATTATTTCAACACAATTAGCATCAAAGTGACAATCATGAGGAAATGGATTTCCCTTCTGCTGATGTTCCTGTTTCTTGCTATGATCAGTGGGACAAAGTGCCCAAGAGAAGGCAGGGGAGATAGGCAGAAACTGAAGAGACTCACTGGCACACAGGTATGTCCGCCGCTCCCCTCTATCATGCTTGCTAATGTCTGATCCTTGCACAACAAACTTGATGAATTACAAGAAAATATAATATGCCAGTGGGCATACAAGGAGGCCAGTCCGTTCTGTCTCACTGAGACTTGGCTTGATAACACGATCGCCCACTCAGAACTTTCTCAAGATGGCTTCGGGACCCCAATTAGATTAGACCAGGACACTGTGAGCAGCCAGAATAGACACGGGGTGGCTTATATGTGTACATAATCAGGACATGGAGTAAGACCTCTAATTTCTGCTGTACACCTGATATAGAGCTCCTAGCCATGACATTTAGACCCAAGTATCTCCCCTGAGAGTTCAGTCAACTTGCTCTAGTGCTTGTTTACATCCCACCATCTTGTAACATCATACACACGTCAGAGGCTATAGCTACGTGTGTTCATCGTATCAAATGCACATCTCCAGACTCCCCTGTCCTCATCCTTGGGGATTTCAATGGCTGTAGGCTAAAGAAAACACTCCCAACTTATCAGCAGTATATCACATGTGCCACCAGGGCACCTCTGTTATGGGATTGTTAAGAATGCAGACAAAGCCCACAAAAAACACCCGTTAGTAGCTGAATAAACAAATAAAAGAGGCCAAAAAAGTGTACAAGGAGAAGGTGGAGAACCTCTTCCAGGAAGGCAAAGCCAGGGACGCTTGGTGAGGCGTTAAAACACTGGCTGGCCTCCCTAATAATCCAACCATACCCAGATCTGAGGAAAAGGATTATGTCAGCATGGCAGAGAACTTGAACAATTTCTACTGCAGGTTTTACCAGCACAACTTCACACTTTGTGGTGTCCAGTACCCAAAAAAAGAAATCCCACTGTGATAACAACTACTGTCCTGTAGCCTTAACATCTCTAGTAATGAAAAGCTTTGAGAGGCTTGTTCTTTCCCACTAAAAGAAGGAAGTAGGCGTGCACACTGACTCTCTCCAGTTTGCATATAAACAACATAGAGGAGATGATTCTGAGTTGCTGTTCTGACACTGCTGCATGGTGCTTATATCCACCTTCAGAAGCCCAAGGCATATGTTAGAATGGTCTTTATGGACTTCTCAAGTGCCTTCAACACAGTGCAACCTCACCTGATGGGACAAACCCTGCTCCAAATGGATGCCAATTCACATCTGATCCTCTTGGTCCTTTCATTTCTGACAGGGAGACACCAAGTGGTCAGAATCAACGGCCAGTTCAGCTCTACTCGAACCATCTTCACTGGAGTCCCACAGGGGTCTGTAATCTCACCTGTGCTCTTCACTCTGCATACTGGTAACTGCTGAAGCTCAGACCCAGAAATAATCTACATAAAATACTCCGACGACACAGTCATTGTGGACACCACTAACTCTGAGGGGCAGCTCCAAGATGAGATGGACACGTTCTCAGAGTGGTGTAGGGGAGATTGCCTTGACCTCAGTGCCTCCAAGACCAAGGAGCTGGTCATTGATTTCCATCATGGACAGCTTACCATCCCTACACTGGAGGTCAATGACCAGGCCATAGAGAGAGTGGCATACAAATATCTCAGCACCACAGTTGACTCACAGACTCATTTTCAAACCTAACAGTGAAATCATCTTCTCCAAATGTCAGCAACACCTCTTCTTTCTGAGGAAACTCCACCAATCAGTCTTACTAGCTTTCTACAGGTGCTTCATTGAATCCATCATCACCTTCAACATAACAGCCTGGTTTGGTGCTTTGAGCAACATCCACTTCAATCCTCTCAACAAAATAATCAGAATGAGCAGCAAAATCATTGGACTGGACCAAGAACCACTAAGTAGCATCTACAGCAGACGGACTAAAATAAAAGGACTACAAATCGCCTCAGATACCACACACACACTACACAACCACTACAGCCACTTACCTTCAGGCCGCAGAGACAGGTCACTCCCATTCAAGAAGAAGTGGGCCATGTCAAACTTTGTGCCTACTTCCATCAGACTCATTAATGCCTGAGCTACCTTGGGTGCTTGACCCTATTTATTATTTATTTATGGCCATTTTTAAGCACACTTAACCCCACTGGTGGACATCTTAAACTGTTTTAAGCTGCACTTGTATGTTGTCTACTCTTTGTTTGTCCTCTGTTCAGTTATGTGTTCACTGACGTTTTTACACAAATGAAGTTCCTAACAGATAAATAGTATATTATATAATAAGAACAGATTTTGAAACATTAACTGAACTTCATGTGTAAAATCGATGTAGTGCCCCTTTATTATGCAAATTAACTATAGCTGTTATATAAATGTTATTGTTTAGTAGAGTAAACAATAAAATGTTTTCCTCTGAAATGTACTGTAATGGAAGTAAACAGTGGTAGAAAATGGAAACACTATTACACATATTACTTCAAAAATGGGCAGCGCAGCAGTCTGTAAACATGACACTGACATGTTATCACCTTATAAAATTGATATAGCTAACATGTTAGCAAACAGTTGCTTGACACATACATTAGACACAGAGCAATATCATCATTAATTTGGAGTTTGTGTCCACCTGATGAATTTAAGTCCCAGTCCAGTGCTGGGCAGGTAGTGGAGAGTGGCTTTAGAGCTGTTTCACTGAAAACAGCTGCCTGCTGCTGCTGGAAACCAGGTTGATGAGAGCGGTGAGACTGAACCAAAAACAGTAAAGTTGTGGGCTGTAGAACCAAACCAATGAGCTGAAAGATGCTAAAATGCTCTGTCAAGCTGAGGGGAACTGCAGAGTAGGTGATAATTCACTGTAAATTCATGACTACAAGTGGCCTCTTTCACATTACATGTAGTCATTTGATTCATTTTTAATATAAAAATACTGCTTAATGCAGCTTTAAATACAGTACCTGAGTAAATGTACTTTTATACCTTTGGCTAGCCCAGTGAGCAGTTCATGTTAGAGAAGCAGAGGAAAAACAATGGTGACTGACAGTAGCCATCAAAGTGCAACCACCGCTGGTGACAAACAACCAAAAAGAGAAGGATAGAGGGAAAAAAAAAGGGTGAGATAAAGGGGATTTTCTGTATTTTGTTCTCTGTGTGGGATGAAAAAATCTCTTTGCAGATTTGATACGCTTCCCCTTCCAGCTAAATACTCTTGTCAGGACAAGTGTTTAAAGGCAGGAGAGAGAGAAACAAAAGAGAGAAAAAGAGAGGCAGACGCAGAGAAAGACTTGGGTCCCTTTTGAGTTTGACAGCCCCCCCACTACCCATTCTGAATGAGGAGGCAGACTAAGCCAAGGACACACAGTCACCTCTCACAGAGTCTTTTATGTCTTGTAAGCGGCCCCCTTCCCCACAAACTGCCCAACACAAACACGCATTACACTTCTCATCCTCATCACTCCATCCCCAGCTCATGAATCCTTGAAGACATCTCTGCAGAAGGGCCCCAGCCACCCAGACTCTACAGAATTTATGCAGAGTGGGAACACACAGCTAGATCACCTGCAATCACTGACTAGGTGGATGTTTTATCATAGTGGATGACAGTGACAGTGGCAATAATGGTGAAAATGGACGAAAGCTACATTTCAAAAACTGACTGTAAGTTCACCCCATGTAAAAGCTGAAATTCCAATTCCAAGCATTACCAAAAGAGGACAGAAATATGCAGATTTTAATGAAGAACTAGAGGGATTTAAAGTGTGAACTGGTTCATCTTAGGGTATAGTGCAGCCTCAGATAAAACATGTGCACCCACAGTTTTAAAGTCAGTTTTCCCCTTTTGATAGTTGTTTGACGCCCATGAAAACAGTTTATTGCTTTAATTAATTTAATAATGCCTGGATAAGTATTTTAATACCCTGTACACCCAGGTGTTCTGACTGAATAGAGCTCTTTTTAGGTCAGTCTGCGTAATGCCAAGATCAGACTACATGATGTTTTTGTCTTTTGAGATGGTTTGCGGAATCTTTTCTTGCGCTTTCAGCTTGTGGCCTTCATCAGTGGATGGAGTTTGCTCAGATGTGGAGCTGGTTTAGTCGTTATAACATGACATAAGTATGGAACTTCGATCATGTATATGGTCCACTGACCTCTTCTAGGTGCTGACTTCTTGTGACTTTAAGACTTTGGCTAGATGTTCTGACACTCCAGCCATGTAAAGGAGTCACACTAGGATGTTTCTGGTGGTCCCTGTTGAGTTATGTATGGTGCACACTGGAGGATTATAATGACAGATTTAGCCGATATTTCAATTCAGTCAAGACGCAGGACCACACACACTAAAGGATTTCAGAGTGCGATTCCACGGACTAGGGATCTCACAGAAACTCGTGTGATCAAACGTGACTTCAGAGAGAAAAGAAAACATGGGGGGGGACAGTTGTTGACAGCTGGTTGCACTTGTGTGTGCCATGTTTTGCACCAAAAACAAAAAAAGAGAATGTTTATCAAAGTCAGACTTCTGACATTTTGACAACACTGCATGATGGTGGTAAAGATTCAAAGCTCTCCACTAACCCCTCCACAGTTTCTAAGCTACTTGTACAATAAAATACAATTTTAATTGCTGTATAGATTCCGATTGGTGCTTTAAGGCATTGCAGGATGGGTTTTCTGGTGTTGTAGTAGGCATGATGATAATGGTACCAGTGATGCTGTATCACTTGCTTCTGTTTATCTCTTTTAATTTCCTCATAACTTAATAACAAATAAGAATTTAAGAGATGTGTTTCATTGAATAAAAATAGCTTATGTGTAATAGGAGCAAGTCATAGGAGATGTTTAAAGTGAAAAACCTTTTTGTTGCCCTGTCAAGTGAAAACCTGGGAGAGGTCACAGAGAAAGTCTGCAAAGAATACAACCCTCAGCCATTTGTTAAGTGTGTGTGTACAGCTCAGCGCTTGTTATGATAGCAGATATTTGTATGGAATGTGGAGTAAAGCAGCAGCAACGAAAACAATGTCATAATCAGTTAGCTATCGCCACAATATAAGTATGCACACACATAGTTTTTACATTCTCTCTGATACTGTGTTGATGTAACACACAAATATGACACACAGTAAAAGTCAGTATACTGGAAATACTGTATTATACATAGATGTTTTAACTCGAAAGTCTCACTCCAGTCACTCCATAGCACAAATAAAGACAAACTTCAAAGATTCAAATATTCATACATTTAGGCATCCTCTTCCAAAAACACATTTACAAAATAAATACAACAATAAATAATTAACCAAAATGTGCTCGCTTACACTGAAAATTGCCGGTGCTAACACTGTAAATTTTTTCAAATGTTAATTGCATGTAGGATGTTGTATGGGAGTTGCAGTTTATGTTGAAGCACTCAAAGGTATCCTGTGGAGTTTTTGACCTCTAATAGGGCTATGGAGCAATGTCATTACAAATGGGTCCCCGTTGTGTTGTGCGTACGAGGACAGACAAAGATACATTAACAAAAAAAACCCAGATACAATTGCATCAAAATGATGATCATTGTTCTTTCCAGTGGGCTGTGGCCCCACCAACATGGTTGGCCGTTGCATCCATCCACGCATTCTTTGTTCAGTGTGCTCAGGCAGCTGGAGTCTATCCCATCATGCATTAGACGAGAGACAATGGCTGTGTTTTATTTCCTGTGGCTGTTTTTCTGCTAACCTCAGCTACTTGATAAATTTATAGGAACAAGCCCCAAGTGCTAAATTTAATTAACAAAAGAGAAAATGAAGGTCCAAGCTGTGTGTAACAAGCAATTAAACACAGCATTACAATATTATTGATCAAAGGAGTCAGCTTTTCCAATACTAGCTGTTCCACACATCCTGTGGTCTGATGTCTCCTCTGCAGCCGGTACACACATGCTGTCACTCTACATGAGGATGAGATTTTGAATCCTTTATCACGCCTTTATCCGGCCTAAAACCTCAAGTGGAATGAAAATGGTGACAGTTCCAAAACCGAACCCCTGTAGGTTGGGGACATCCCAAATGGAAGAAAATCTTCCCAACTGTAACATGTAAATGAAGTATTCTGGTGTACTTTGACATGAAAATAAAGGGGAAACACATGTTGTTCAGGTTAATCATAAATGAATGCTGCTGTTGGCAAGGGCAAAATAATGTGACAGTGGCACAAGCCCAGACAACACACCCACCCTGACACAGACAGGATTGAGTCATTCAGTTAAATTTTTCTCACTTCCATATAATTACTTAATTTGTACAAAATTGTGTAAAAATAAAATCAATTGTATATTTCAGTGTCAACACCATCGTCTCCCTCACCTCTGTGATTGTTGTGTCCATGTGTGTCACTGACACACATGGCGATCCTGATTCGGCCCACCAGACTTGTTTGCTACTTCACCCAGATCAGATTCAGAATGTTGATCAAAACATGAATTATCGGAGTCTGAGTCCATCACCAACTCCAAGGCTTTTGCAGCTGTTTACCTTTTCGCGGGCGCCGGCATTTTTCCAGGTAACGTTAGGATGGTGTGCGGTCACATGCTGCTGCATCTTTGGCGCTAACATTACTTGTGCGTAAAAAACTACACCCTCTCCTTACGGTTTCCAGCGGATCTTATTCTTCACTTATTTTTGGACCCATGCTGTACTATTTCACAAGATCTGTAACAGTGTCCCCTATCGTATAACAGTGAAAACACAGATTGCCGGAATATCTCATCAATGGTAGGGAAGTGTTCCGTCATAAATGAGGGAAAATCTTAAGGAAAGAGTTAAAAACAACCTTGGACTCTGGGTAACAGGCAATGGTTGGCAGTGAAACTCCATCACTTTTAGTGCAACATACACTGACCACATCACATAGTGTTTGACAGACAGTAGTAAGATACAGTAGCTGTGGTGTGCCAGGCAGTGAGTGTGATAAAACTGATGCTTTTCCCAAGAGTTGAGGTGTGCTGGTGTGTGGGATTTTACATTGAACAGATACAATCCCCTGAGAAGCGAATCCCGCATATAGAAGGATTAGGGCCAGATTTCACTTTGCAATACATTACAGAGAAGGTATGTTACCATAGCTTAGTTAAACAGCAACATTTAAAGTAGCAGCAACCAAAAACAAAAGGGCTTACCTCAGTTTACATTGCTAGCTGAGTATCCGAACTTGCAGTCAAGTAGGATCCTGCATGAGGTAATCAAGTACTGTACAGCTGGGTCTTTGAATTGCCCTGAGAACCTTAACTGTAGTTTATTTGCTATGACCATAATCTTTCCTTAACCTTTACCAAACTGTAGTTGCCATGTGCCAATATTATAGAAAGCAGTACTCAAAACTTTTTATTCAAGTGTCCATTGAACGTATTCCAGGATTGTGAAGAATCATCCAATATTGACATCCTTTTCTAGCAATAAGGTTGCAGTGATAACCCTATGTCCCATTTCCACCCCCTGCCCCTGGAACAAAAACCTGTTCAGATCCACAGGAGGCATGCAGGTGCCATATGTTTTATGGAAAATGGCAATTTTCGCCAAAAGTAGTTTGCAGGTCTTTGTATAATTTAAGTTACAGATGGACAATATTTGACTTTGAGTTTTGAATTTGGGTTGTTTCTCTCCTCTATATATTGCCTCTCATAAAGAAGCTCTTCCATCATATTCAATTCAATTCAATTCAATTCAGTTTTATTTATATAGCGCCATATCATAACAAAGTTATCTCAGGGCACTTTTTCGAGTAGAGCAAGTCTAGACCGACTCTTTATATTTACAGAGACCCAACAGTTCCCACCATGAGCAGCACCAGGAGA
This sequence comes from Macquaria ambigua, assembly GCA_008360985.2. Classification (NCBI taxonomy): domain Eukaryota; kingdom Metazoa; phylum Chordata; class Actinopteri; order Centrarchiformes; family Percichthyidae; genus Macquaria; species Macquaria ambigua. Next base: position 6,761 of record VMKM01004567.1, on the reverse strand, counting down.
CAGTGGCAAGGAAAAACTCCCTTTAACAGGTAGAAACCTCGAGCAGAACCAGAACCAGAACCAGGCTCTAGGTGGGCGGTCATCTGCCTCGACCGGTTGGGTTGAAGGGGGAGCAGGAGAGAGAGAGCAGGAGGAAAGAGAACATACAGCAGCACAATACAGTTTCACACAGAGATGCAAAGCAATAGTTGTGGTAATGGTATTGATGATAACACCAACAGAAATAATACTAAGAGCAATATTATAATAGCAATACTAATAATAAGAACAATAACAGCAATAGCAGCAGTGGGTGTAGAGCAGGAGCACGGGGGCAGCAGGTGGCCTGCAACCATAGATCCAGACTCTACAGCTCCGGAGGCAGAAACACCTGCAGAAAGCAACAGAAGGAGAGAGAGAGAAAGAGGAGAGAAAGCACACAACTACGGGAAGAAGCTGAATTAGTAACAAGCATTGATGGGATATGAGGGCGTACAGATGGAGAGGAAGAGGAGGAGAGAGGAGCTCAGTGCATCATAGGAAGTCTCCCGGCAGTCTAGGCCTATAGCAGCATAACTAAGGGGTCCCAGCCCTACTATAAGCTTTATCAAAGAGGAAAATCTTAAGCCTACTCTTAAATGTGAGGAGGGTGTCTGCCTCCCATACACAAACTGGAAGCTGGTTCCACAGGAGAGGTTGGTTCCCAACACATTAATTCCTATGGTATGGCTGGTTCCTTAAACCATATTACTTCTAATGATTCATTTTCCTTTAGAGAAATCTTGCCTATTGATGTTTTTTATGCTATACGTGAGTTAAAAGAAAGCAGTAGTGCTGGTCCAGATGGTTTGGAAGCCAAATTTGTTAAACTTGCTGCTCATGTAATAATGTATCCCCTTGCAGATTTATTTAACTTGTCTCTGTCTACTTGTTCAATTACTCCCATATGGAAATGTGCCAGTTACCCCTGTTCTCAAAGGTGGCTTTATCAAAGAGGTGAAGCACAGTGACTGACTGATATGAGAATTGTAATTAAAGACCAGTATAGTATCAGATGTACTGGTCTAACCTGACTCCACAACCACAGTCTCTCAGACATACCAAGAAGAAGACATCATCACTACAGTGGGCCATGTATTTTTGAGGCTTTAATCAGTGGAGATTCATAATCTATTGAGCTGCTGCTTCAGCAAACTGAAGGGAAGAGAAAGTAAGCAAGAAAATGAATGTGAGAATGTTGAGTTTGCAGCTTGTTGACTGCCAGCTTCAGGCTCCTTTTTTGTATTATTAGCGATTAATCCAACATTCTCTAGCAAGAGTGTGGTTTGCCCTGAGGTGAGGCCTGCTGGCAACACCACACTTTCACCTATTCATTGAGAGGGCCTATGAAATATAGATTACCGCTGTGGGCTTCACACAGAGGCCTGGCCTCTGGCTGCATGGCCAAGCAGGGAGGAAGACAATGGCTGTGATTTGGAATGAAGCAACACAGTGTTCAGCCAACACAGTCTTACAATTCAGTGAAATGGACACAAACTCTGAAAGACAAATGACATGTTCTGGAGACAAATAATTGTCCTTCAGAATGAAAGAAGTGAGAGACATTTTCACACATTCTGATAACTACAAAGGCTTTACAGCAGCATATACTTGAGCATGATTCTACAACATAAATTGACTTATCAACAGCAAATAAATAGCAGTAATAAAACATTATAATGGATTTGTGTGTTGTTTTTTTTTCCCAAGTGAAAATCATATGGGTAACCAAAAGATTATTTTGCCCCCTCCCTCTGTCCAGGCACAGAGGCAAAACTAGAAATAAAGAAACAGAACTAATAGATTTTGAGTCACAAGTTCCTTTTCCAGTCAATATTCAAATTCCAGTTTACTTATGCAAATATTGCAGGAGACCCAAACTAGCATGCACTCAAATGCTCACACACAAATTCACACGCTGTAGTGATGATATATTTGAAAAGACAAACCAATATCTTACTGATTTATTTTAACATTGCTCTCGTATGCAAATGTGTGTCTGTGTGAAATCTGTATCTTATTAAATTAAATACACCAAGGCCTCTCTGCCTGGTCGTAAAGATTTGGCTTGATCACCTGGTAAAGCTGACTCATAAAGCCTACAGCAAAGTATGACCTGAGCCCAGTATGTGATGTGTGAGAGAAAAATGTATTGTTACAACAGTTTAATGAATTCATTTTATCAAAGTTGTTTGGTTTCAATGGCTCCACACCCATATCTAATGAAAGAGGATTGGGGCCCATTACTGTAAAGAAATAACTAATATTCATGAGCCACCACCTTCATTGGCTAGCTATGTCATTGCCCTCAGCCTCTCTCTTGATAATAGACGCTCAACCAGAAATGAGACCATCTTTTGTGCTGACTCCAAATATTGTAAATTGTACCCACTGTAACACTCAAATTGGAACTTTTTTATCTCATAAAAATTACACTGAGTACCGGTTTTATGCTTTTACAAAACATTTCTGTAACCATAATCTACAGCAGGACTGGTTAAATCCTGTTTTCAGTACTGTAATACAGCCCAACCAGTTTAGCATGGCATTAGTCATGCTCCTCTAAATAAACAAGGCTCTCTAACCCTCTCCTGAGCCTAGCCTAGCACATGCTACCCTAGCTCATGTCAAGAGCCTTCATTAGCATATCCTTAGAATTACATTTGAAGCTGATTCTGAACAGACAGCGTTGTTCACCCGTAGAACATAATCACGGTCTTGAATGCAGACTTTGAAGAAAACCTAAAACTAGGGCACAGCTTCTGCTTTTCAAATGATGTCTGGGCTTTTTTTGGATTGATGTTAGTTTACTAGCTTAAACACACATGGTCAGCACTACAACAACAGCACTACAACAACACAGATATTCTCCACTTTTTGAATTGTGAACATTAGAGAACATATCGCACCTCCTTCTTATGACCCGTCCGTGTCGGCTGTCTTTAACCAGTTTGAGCCTGTGTCTCTGTCTCTTCTAAAGGACATTATTGGTCATATGAAACCTTCATCTTGCCCCACAGATGTTGTCCCCTCTCGACTTTTTAAAGACATTTTTGAAACTGTTGGACCAAGCATCCACAAAATTATGAACAGCAGTCTTGCCTCAGGTGTTGTTCCAGCTACTTTTAAACATGCAGTAGTGCAACCACTGATCAAAAAATCCAATCTGGACACCTCAGTCTTCTCCAATTACAGACCAATTTCCAAACTCCCGTTTCTTTCAAAAGTTTTGGAAAAAGTTGTACTTATACAATTGCAATCTTTTTTAGACATACATTGTCATGATCCCACTTGTGTGTTTTTTGGTTTTGTGTTTCCTGTTTTACTTTGAAATTACTCTTCTTGTTTCATTGTGTGCTGTTTATTTCCTGTCTTTGTTCTTTTCCCGCCTTTTTTGATTGATTGCACCTGTGTCTTGTTACTCACCTGTGTCTGTTTCCCTCATTGTCTCCTCCCCTATATATACCGGTCCTCTCCCTTTCTTCTCTGTGGCGTCATTGTCTGTGTTTCCATGTGTGCACGGTTCCCTGCGTTTGGATTGTTGTATCACTGATGTTCCTGTGTTGGACGTTCTCCTTGTGTCTCGCTCCTGTGGATTCCCTGCGTCTCTGTCTGTGAGTTTTGTGTTCCCTAAATAAATCCTTGGACTGCTCCTGTCTACCTGTCTGCATTTTGGGTCCTTCTCCCTGCTACCTGATATGGCTTGTAGTGGCAAGGCCGCCTCGAAGGCCTTTCATGATATACATGGCATTCTTGAGGTGTTCCAGTCTGGTTTTAAAGCCCTTAATAGCACTGAATCTGCACTTTTAAAAGTTTTTAATCTTTTATTAGCTACTGACTCTGGGGATTCTGCCATTCTTATGCTTTTAGATCTCACAGCTGCATTCAACACAGTAGACCATAGTATCCTCATCCCTCGCCTTGAGCATTGTCGGCATTAAAGGTATTGCTCTGAAGGGTTCAGGTCTTGTCTGACAGAAATTTTTCTGTCAGCCTTGGTGACTGTCCTCCTCAAAACCTCTTTCTTGTGGAGTCCCTCAGGGTTCTATTCTTGGGCCGATCCTATTTTCTCTTTACATGCTGCCCTTAGGGTCCGTTCTCAGAAAATATGGCATCTCGTTCCACTGTTATGCAGATGTCACTCAAATTTACCTGCCTTTGAAACGGAATGATTCAAATTCTTTAAAATCATTGTTGGACTGTCTCAGGACATCAAAGCCTGGATGGCCATGAACTTAAACTTCAATGAGACTAAAACTGAAGTCTTGATACTTGGACCCAGTGGTCCCTGTGACACCCCTCATATGGACCTGTGTTCTCTGGAACCATACGTTAAACCCACTGTAAAAATTTGGGTGTGCTAATGGACAGTGATTTTAAATTGGACAAACGGATCAACTCTGTGATCAAATCTAGCTTTTTCCAACTGAGGCTCTTATCTAAGGTCAAGCCTTTTTTTTTTTTTTTTTTTTATCATTTAATGATTTTGAGAGGGTTATGCATGCTTTTATCTCGTCCCGACTTGACTACTGTAATGCACTTTATGTTGGTGTTAGCCAGGCCTCCCTATCACGCTTGCAGTTGGTCCAGAATGCTGCAGCTCGTCTTAACAGGAACACGCAAACAAGAGCACATTTCCCCCGTACTGGTCTCCCTTCACTGGCTCCCTGTACGTTTTTAGGATTGATTTTAAGATTTTATTGTTTGCCTATAAATCATTAAATGGACTAGCTCCAACCTATCTCTCTGACCTTCTGCACCCACATGTCCCATCAAGGTCACTCGGGTCCGCTGACAAACTTCTTCTGGTTGTGCCAAGATCAAGGTTGAAGCACGGGGGAGATCGGGCTTTTACAGTTATAGCCCCCAAACTTTGGAACGAGTTGCCTCTGCATGTCAGGCTGGCCCCTACATTGCCTGTTTTTTTTAAATCTAATCTTAAAACACTTTTATTCCTTGGCTTTTAACTTAGTATGAGAGTTGCTCTTTTAATTTTTATTTTATTGTCTTTTGTACTTATGTTTATATTGTGTTTTGGGTTTTTGCTACTTTGATTGTACAGCACTTTGGTCAACTGCTGTTTTTTAAATGTGCTTTATAAATAAACTTGACTATTTATCTGTTTGTCTGTGTCTGGCTGTCCTGCTTGCTGCTCTCGCTTCCCACCCCATCACCTTCTCTCTCCCAACCAAGTTTTTCTGACCTTTCATTTTTCTCTATAGGCACAATTGAATCAGCTAAAGGTTTAAAGATTATTCATCTTAACATCGGGAGCTTAAAATTGATCTCAGAGTATGGGTTACTCTTCACAAACCCAATATTATCACTATTTCTGAAATATGGCTACTTAGTAAAATCACTGACTAAATTAAAATGGACAACTTTGTTCTGTATAGGGCTTCTAGAGGAGATGGGGTGGCCACATGTTGCTGCAAATCCTGTCTCTAAGCGTGTCATTCCTAAAGTGGAGCCAGTTAATTTTGAATAACATTATTCTTCATGATAAACATTTAACTATTGGCAACATTTATAGGCCTCCCTCTGCTCCGACTGACTCTACAAAGTGTATTTTGTCAACTATTAATTCTCAAGAGGCATAATGAAATGATTATCTGGGGTGACTTTAATAGTAACTGGCTTGATCACTCCTCCAATGATAGAAATTTATTAGGTAGTGTAAACCTCAGTCAGTTAATTAATGAACCTACTAGAGTGGATTATTGGTCTTCATTTTTGTTGGATTGGATACTTGTCACTAATCCTGAAAGGGTAATTAAATCTGGTTATGTCAGACTGTTTAAGTGATCAGTTATATTTTGTTTGGAAAATTAAAATTCCAAGTTCTCCTCCCAAATGTATTAGACGGAGACAATGTAAGAATATTAATGTAGATTGTTTTATTTATTCAAGACCTAATTGCTGTTAACTGGGATAGATTTCAGTTAATTCCTTTTGTTGATGATGCCTGGAACTTCTTTTATTCTGAAGTTACTAACATAATCGATAAACATGCTCCTATAAAAACAGTTAAAGGTAGACATTTACCCTGGATCAGCGCACATCTTACCAGCCTTTTCAAACAGAGGGATGAAGCCTGGGCCAAATATTGCTTATCTAAAGGTTCTGCTGATTGGGAAACCTACTGATACCTGAGGAATTTATGTAAGACTAAAACAAGGAATGCAAAATCCAACTACTATAAAAATAGCTTTTCTCAGGATTTTTTCATAACCCTAGACAGTTTTGGAATCAATTGAATGGTATTCTCAGTAAAAGTAACAAAAGCTTCATAAACCAGATACAAATTAATAATGAAACTATTTCTGATCCTTTACTTATTTCTCAGGCTTTTAATCAGCATTTCTCTTCTATCTGTGGTTCAATTAAATTCAGTGTTCAGCCAGTGCCATTGAACCAAGTTCAATGAACCAACTTGAACTTCAAGTTCTTCATTGTCATATGCACAACAATTACAGTAGCAGTTAGTGGCAATGAAATTCTTAGTTCTCAGGCTCCCTCCAACAATTCAATTCAATGCAGTTTTATTTATATAGCGCCATATCATAAAGTTATCTCAGGGCACTTTTTCGAGTAGAGCAAGTCTAGACCGACTCTTTATATTTACAGAGACCCAACAGTTCCCACCATGAGCAAGCACTATGCGACAGTGGCAAGGAAAAACTCCCTTTTAACAGGTAGAAACCTCGAGCAGAACCAGGCTCTAGGTGGGCGGTCATCTGCCT
>VMKM01004566.1:0-15196 GCA_008360985.2 Macquaria ambigua | reverse complement strand
ACTCACACACTGTTACTGAGTACACTCACACTGTTACTGAGTACACTCACACTGTTACTGAGTACACTCACACACTGTTACTGAGTACATTCACGCTGTTACTGAGTACACTCACACTGTTACTGAGTACACTCACACGCTGTTACTGAGTACACTCACGCTGTTACTGAGTACACTCACACTGTTACTGAGTACACTCACACACTGTTACTGAGTACACTCACACTGTTACTGAGTACATACTCACAAGCTGTTACTGAGTACACTCTCACACTGTTACTGAGTACATACTCACAAGCTGTTACTGAGTACATACTCACACACTGTTACTGAAGTAACATTTTGAATGCAGGACTTAAGAGTATTTTTACAGTGTGGTATTAGTACTTTTACTGCAGTAAAGGATCTGAATACTTCTTCCACCACTGCCTGCACACCTCAGGACCAACTGAGCCTGAAACATCAGTCTGTCCCGGTCCAGACCAGGACTGCATGAACCAGGCTGCACCACAGAGACATGGGCGTGCCCTCCAAAACCCAGAGGACACAAACAGGTCACAGACCTGCCAGCTTGTTTTCTTTCAGTTTAGTTTTGGTATTTTTAGAAAGTGTCACTTCACCACAACTGCCTGATTCACGAGTATCGCGAGTGACAATCATGAGCATAAACAAAATAAGCAGAACCAGACATAATATATAAAACAGTAAGCTTATAAACTAAGATCCAATCCCAGAAGTCCTTGACTCTGTCCACACAGTACCTTGAAAAGGCATTGACACACCCTTGAATTTGACATTTTAATCAGCAAATATATAAATATATGAAAAAATCATTAACTTACAAAGCAAAGTGAGGATCCGTGTGAGACCTGCCATAACTTCAGGTTGTGTACAAATACTCTCCAGGTTGTGTACAAATACTCTCCAGGTTGTGTACAAATACTCTCCAGGTTGTGTACAAATACTCTCCAGGTTGTGTTCAGGAGTGGCAGGAGGACAGGTCATTAAATGAGCAGTGATTTTTGTGTAAGGAAGTGAGCGGGGACTTTATAAAGCAACAGAACAGACAGCAGAGACCACCAACATATCATGAAGACTCAACATTTTCCACTAAACACGCACGCACGCACGCACGCACACACACACACACACACACACACACACTCTTCTGCCCATGTCTGCGCTGAAGAATCTGCAGCCGATAGGTTTCGTTTCTGCGGAGATCTGTCAAGTTAATCTGTTTGTCAGACAACCAGGAAGTGCTCTTCAAAATAAAATGCCCCAGGTGGTTTTGAGGGAGAAAAGAAATCCCGTCATTTTTTTTCCTCTCGTGAGAACGAGAATTAATATTAAAGTGGAATGACGAAATGTATTGAAACTGTTTTCACAAATTGATTCCAGTGATTCCAGAGTGAAACAGAATTATTATTATATTTGATTTGATTCACAAATGAACAACACAACACAAACATACATACACAAAATATGACAAAAAGAAACACAATATAAATAGCGAACATTTTAGATTTTATACTACTACTACTATTAATAATAATAATAATAATAATAATAATGATAATACAATCAATTACCTGTTGCCAGTTAAATCCCGGTGTGTGTGTGTGTGTGTGTGTGTGTGTGTGTGTGTGTCTTTAATTGAACTAATGAGAAAGTTGCCACATTAAAAGCTCTTTTCTTCACCTTTAACTAAAAATTACAGGAATGTGATAATTAATATATAATCATCTTTATTTGTAGAGAACTTTTCAAAAACGAGGTTGCAAAGTTCTTCACAAAAAGCGACAACAATAATAAAAACAAATGCCAGAATTAAACAGCTAAAACAAATGTCAGTAAAATAACTTAAAAGAAATAAAGCTTGTAGCCGGCGTTTTATTTTTAACATAGTTTTCATTAGTGTAACTTGGCATTATTTCATCCATCTGTCAGTTTGGAATACAGGCTTTAAAAAAATGGTTCTTTTATTTTGTTAAACGCAGGCGGAAATCGAAACTTAAAGCACTTCATTGATAAATGGGACCTCCTCAAGGTGTAAACACACACAGCAAGTGAAGCAGAGGAGAGCGAAGAGGAGTGAACTGAGTTTCCGAACAGCACACATCATGGAACCAGACAGAACCCGAACCTGGTAAGAAACATTACACTTTATTTTCAAACTAAAAGCTTAAACCTTCACAGCGACTTGGAGTTTTACACCTGTTTTTATTATTATTTATTATTATTTTCACATATGTCTGTGCAGAATGATCACAAGTAGCGTTTTCATGAAATATGGATGTAAGTTAAATAAGCTCACAGGCTGCAGGGTTGAACATATCTGCAGAATAAGAGCAGCAGATATCATTCAGCGTTATTCGGACTGTGAAGCGTGAAGCTGCAAACCGCAACTGATGACTGACAGCCTGCTGCAGTTTCGTTACTGAGGAAACCAAACAGGGTCCAGAAACGAAACCTTCCTATCTCTTCAGCTCAATTAGCTCCAGTGATACTCACTGGGAGCAGCAGTGATGCCAATTAAGCTTCAAATTACATAAAAACAAAGAACATAAATAAACATTCAGTTGGTTTATTCAGTATGAAGTCAGTGCTGTTCAGACTCAGATGTTAAATGTACAGAAATAGCCTGAAGCAACAGAATACAGCTTCACAAATACAGTAAATATTAAGAATAAACAGGATTTCTGAATTCTTACTGGCTCTCTTTTAAAGCTCCAACATAAACATACTTTTATATTCTGTTTTTAAAAACAGAATCTGCTGCGACCCCACCCTGCATAAGGAGTTGAAAGCTTCTGGACAAATATTTAATAAATATGTAAATTTCAATAATGTCTGTTAGTTTTTCTGTATCGTTGAGATGAAATTATGAATGATTTTTTTTTTAATAAAAAAAAGAATAAAATGTCTTTTCACACCTGCGGAGGAAAAAAACCCAATTGATTTCTATCATCACTAAATCTTATATCCTTTAAAATGATCTTATGATGAATAAAGTCAGCTTTCTTCTGCTGTTGTATCCTAATTATATTCTGTAAAAGCTCATATAAAAGCTTATTTATCCGCTGTGATGTATGTGTAACAGATTAAGCAGGTGTGGTCTGTTGTCAAAGACTCATTACTGCTTTTTTTCCCTCATGAATCCTGTGATTCTTGCAGGTTTTTCATACACCTGCACTGTTTCCTGGTTGGCACTTTAGTTGGTGAGTATCACACACGGTTAATTCCCCTACAGAGGTTAAACCCCACTGTTGTGTCCTCAAAAGTTTAGTTTAAACACCACCTGCTGTTTAGTCTGCTGTGTTCTGCAGAAATCACCTAAACACCATAAAAGGTCATCATATCTGAGGGTTAACTGAGGTTTAAGTTAATAAAACTCAGTATTTAGTAATTATCTGAAGCAACAGAACTAATGCAACAACACAAGTCACAGAAAAAAAACACATCATGCCTTAAATCATGAGATTTAAGACCAATTCCCACTGCAGTATTTAATATTTTACACATCATTGATGCTGCAGTAAAGTGTAAGGAGACAGGGTTATTATTGCAGGCAGAGACAAAATGTTATCAATTTAAACTGGTTTTAAAAGTAAACAATGATAACAATTACTTTTTGTGATAAACGAAAGTGCAACTAGACTCTAAAGGACAAATCACACCCTGTAAATTGTCATAAATCAGCAGGTGGTTGTTGAACTGGAAAATCAGAAATCTGAAACCAGTTTAATTACAGAGAGAATAAAGAACGTGCAGTGTGTGCATGCGTAGTTTTAACTACTTTATACACAGTTAGCTAGTTTTAACTGCTTTATATACAGTTAGCTAGTTTTAACTACTTTAAATACAGTTAGCTAGTTTTAACTGCTTTAAATACAGTTAGCTAGTTTTAACTGCTTTATATGCAGTTAGCTAGTTTTAACTACTTTATACACAGTTAGCTAGTTTTAACTACTTTAAATACAGTTAGCTAGTTTTAACTGCTTTATATGCAGTTAGCTAGTTTTAACTGCTTTATATGCAGTTAGCTAGTTTTAACTACTTTAAATACAGTTAGCTAGTTTTAACTGCTTTATATGCAGTTAGCTAGTTTTAACTACTTTAAATACAGTTAGCTAATTTTAACTGCTTTATACGCAGTTAGCTAGTTTTAACCACTTTATATACAGTTAGCTAGTTTTAACTACTTTATTTACAGTTAGCTAGTTTTAACTACTTTATACACAGTTAGCTAGTTCTAACTACTTTATATGCAGTTAGCTAGTTTTAACTACTTTAAATACAGTTAGCTAGTTTTAACTACTTTATACACAGTTAGCTAGTTCTAACTACTTTATATGCAGTTAGCTAGTTTTAACTACTTTAAATACAGTTAGCTAGTTTTAACTACTTTATACACAGTTAGCTAGTTCTAACTACTTTATATGCAGTTAGCTAGTTTTAACTACTTTAAATACAGTTAGCTAGTTTTAACTACTTTATACACAGTTAGCTAGTTCTAACTACTTTATATGCAGTTAGCTAGTTTTAACTACTTTAAATACAGTTAGCTAGTTTTAACTACTTTATACACAGTTAGCTAGTTCTAACTACTTTATATGCAGTTAGCTAGTTTTAACTACTTTAAATACAGTTAGCTAGTTTTAACTACTTTATACACAGTTAGCTAGTTCTAACTACTTTATATGCAGTTAGCTAGTTTTAACTACTTTAAATACAGTTAGCTAGTTTTAACTACTTTATACACAGTTAGCTAGTTCTAACTACTTTATATGCAGTTAGCTAGTTTTAACTACTTTAAATACAGTTAGCTAGTTTTAACTACTTTATAAATGGTTAGCTATAGCTAAATATTGGATAATTTGGGCCTTAAACAATTATTTAAACGAAACCTTCTGACACGTTTAGATGGGAAATGTCTCTCTGCTGGAACTGATAACTCAAAGACATCTGAAACATAATGAAAAGCCCCGACTACACACTGCTTTTTTCTTTGTAAGGGGTCACAAGCCCAAACGTTTGGGAACTACTGGTTTAATCTTTAGCAATGTGTTGCTGTTAAATAAATGTAGTGGAGTTAAAAGTACGATATGGAAATACTTGAGTAAAGTACAAGTATCTCAAAATTGTACTTAAGTACTTGAGTAAATATTCTTGGTTGCTTTCCATCACTGGGGTCATGTAAATGTTTTTAACACAACATATCCTTTAAAGGACCTCCATGTTGGCGAGGAGATTTTCTTCTATTTCCCCCTTCAATGCCTCTCTTCTTCCAGACTCCTCTTCCCTGTCCTCCATCACCCATTCCCAGTCGGTTGTCTCCACTGTGGGAAACCAGGCGGTCCTTCCCTGCAGCTGGAAGTCACATCTGGGGGAGGTGGCCCCGTCCGCCTGCCACATCCAGTGGAAGACCCCGGTCAACACTGTGTTTGAGCTGCGGGGACAGCAGAAGTGGCAGGCGGAGGAGTTTGAGGGCCGGGTGGAGGTTCCTGAGGAGAGGCTCGGGTCCGGGGATTGTTCACTGATCATCAGTGACGTTCAGATCGGAGACACGGGGAGATACGAGAGCTTCATGGTGGTGGATGGAGTGAGGTCCAAAAAAACCAGGGTCTTCATTCAGAGCGTCAAGCTGTCTGTGTTTGGTGAGTTTGGGTTATCTTTCTATTCTTTTACGTTTTCTTTGTCTCTTTTTTAGCCTCTTCATCTCCACTTTCTTCTTTTCTATTCTTCTCTTTGGTTTTTGTTCCATTTTCCTCTCCTGTCACCTTTTCTCAGGTTATTCCTTTTTCCTTTTCCATCTGTTCTTTCATTATCTTAATTTTTCTCTCCTTGTTTTTTCATCTCATCTCTTCGACTTTTCTCATGTCGTTTACTCTAATGACTTCTTCTTTTGTTCAACCTTTCTCATGTCGTCTACTCTCGTAACTTATTCCTTCCTTCGACCTTTCTTATGTTGTCTATCCTATAACTTGTAGATGAATTTCGTCTACCCCCATTATTCTCATGATGTCTACTCTTAAAACCATCCATACACTCTACTTCTGTTTCACATTCTTCTTCCATCTTGTCTCATGTTCTTCTCTCATTTCTTGTTTCTCATCTCTTTGTCCTCTTTCCCGTTCCATCTACTCTAATGAGGTTTTATAATCTCATCTCTCATCTATTCCCTCATTTCAGCAAGGTTTTTTCTCCAGTTCTCACTTATTCTGTTTCTCATCTCACCTGATTCTCATTATCAAATCTCACCTAATTTTCTCATCTCGTTGTTTCCTTTCTGATCCTACATCTTCCCTCTTGTCTTATTGTTCTACTCTAGTATCGAATGCTTCTCATCTTGTTTTCTTTTCATTCATCTGTTTCTGTATTTTGCCTTACTCCAGTGCTCTCCTTTTATATTTTCCTATCTAAACTTTTCTCGTCATCCACCCTCATACCTGTTTTTCCTTCTCGTCTCTGTTTTTTCTTTCCAATCTGTCTAACCTCAGATTTAATCATCTTTTCTCATCTTTTTTGTACTCATTCTACTTTGGTAAACTTTTTCTTTCATTTCATTTTTTTTCTTATATCTTCTTTTCTCATTTAATCTCCATGTAGTCTCACTTTTTATTTGTCTTTAACAATGCTGACGTCTTTACTCTGGACGGTTTTATTCTTGCATGTTGATGAATTTCTTTTCTCTCTTAGACCACAAATCCCTTCAGTCTCAAGGTCCAGGTGAGGACTTAGTTCTGGATCTCCACACTCGTCACTCTGTGAGAGTGGTCTTCCAGGGCAGGTGAGCTGCTTACCTACCCCCCCCACCCCCCGACGACCTCCATCCTTTTCTCATGTATGCTCTCATCTTTTCTCTCCACTTCATTTCTTCTTTTCCTACTTTCGTCTCTTATTGTCTTGCCCAAAACTCCCACGAAATTACTGTTTGCATCAAACAAAAGCAGATTACAGGCTGCTGGTAAAGTTATGAGTCACCATATGGAGTCTGCTTACAAAACAGAGGCTAAATAAAGGTGGTATCATGGGGGTTTTGGGGCAAAAATGACTATGTAGGAGAATTTTCAAAGTAGGTGGATCGTCATGGACCGTAAACACATTTATCACAGTCGATCCTTTGCTGGGACATTCCCTTTTTGTTTTAAGCTCCAAAGCAGACACAATGTCGTATTTATACATCAAACTGCTTGTTTCAGAGCACTGAATAAACCCAACATTTACTGAGTCACTTCAGGCTTTTATTATTATGCTGCGTCACAAGGACGCCCAGTTAGCTGCCGTCTTTGTCTATGTGGTCCCTTTTGTTGCTTGTACATAACTGCAGCACCGTTAGTTGCCCTTCGTGAAAAGTCAAGATATTGTTCTGGCTGAGCAGAAATGGATATTGCCAAAAAATAAAGAATATGTTTTTTTGTAATATATGTACCCAGGACTTCTGAAAAGTAGGGTTGTGTTATTGTGAACAGCCAGCAGCTCTTTGTCCTTCATGATAAATCTGATGTCAAGGACAAAGGATGCCAGACCCAGACTTTTACTTCCAGGACACCAAAAGCAAAAATCCGACATTGCACCGAGCCATAGTGGTGCGCACACCTTTGATTTTTTTTACTGTAGAGGTGAACGAAGGAAGAGGTAATTTTGTGGATCTCTGAATTCAGTTCTGTAATTCTACTCTCTGATCCTATCATGACTTGAGTAAAAGATCTCAAGCATGGCAAAAAAAAAAAAAAAAATCAGAGAGGGCGAGGACACCCGGTTAGAAAATAATATTGTGATTAATTAATTCTACACACTACCTCGCAGAAACCATTTCGAACTGAAACCGGCGTGAGATGCTCACTGGGCAGACGAAAGTACTTTATAGTATAGTATAGTATTTTAAGGTACACAATCCTGCCGGATCCAATAGATTTTTTGCCCCTTTCTGATCCAGCCCTGCCTGCTCCCCAGAGTATGAACCCTTTTGATTTTAATGACGCCTCTAGCGCCACCCTCAGGACACGTTAGTGCTGAAGCTCTATGAATAGCGAAATCATCAGTATGTTGTTCGCTCGATCCAACACTTACGTTTTGTGTGGCTGTGAACATTGCAGTCTCTAGGGGGCGCTTTTTGCCTCGATCTAACAGTTACTGAACTTTGCTCCACAGGAACAGCTCGGAGTGGTCGGACCTGTGGATGAGGGGGGATAAAGACAGTCCCCGTCTGGAGAAGCATCCGCTGAGAGAGCAGCTGACGATAAAGAAGTTAAAGAGTTCGGATCAAGGAACGTACAAAGTTCTGGATGAACAAGGCCTCGCTGTCAGCACCGTGCAGCTCTCTGTGGAAGGTCAGAGGCCTACTTTACCTCCTGGTGCATTATACAATAAACCTATTAGTCGATCTCCGACAATTTTGATATTTGATGGTTTAAGTTATTTACCCAGCTAAATAAAACGTCAAATATTCTCTGGTTCCAGCTCCTCAATGTGAGGATTTTCTGCTTTTCTCAGTTTTATGTCTTTGTAAATTAAATGTCTTTGGCTTTTTGGAACAAGACATTTTAAAGACGTCGCCTTAAGATTTAGGAACTGCGGTTTTCACTGTTTTCTAAACAATGAATCAAAATAAAAACATTAGCACATTAATAAATAATAGAAGGATTGTAAACGTTTTACACATTCAGCTCCAAGTTAATGGAGGACACAACATTTCACCCGTAAAACTTAATCAGGCTTTAAACCATCATTGGTATGACTCCATTCTCCTGTGCACCTGTTGAACAGGTGTGTATTAGACGATATTCAGTCTGACTCTAATTATAATAAAAACAATGGTTAGTTGCAGCTCGACTACCTTAATGATAATACTGTGGCTGCTACAACTGCAAACTATGTAATTAGTTTTATATTTCGTTACTATTATTACTACTAGTGTATATTATTATTTTATAGCTGTGCCAATATAATACCTGATACACTGGCCTAATGTGATACAGTTATCAGCTGGCAAATTTAATGATCTATCAATGTTATTTTACTGTGTAGTTTTATCATTTATAATTTAAATGCAAATTGAATCAATACAGTTATACGTTTTAAAATTGATCAGTTTACTAATTGATCATAATTGAACACTCCAGCCTCCACAGCTAACATCATTTAGGGTTGTTATTTTTTGACTTTTCTTAATTTTTGTTTTTTTCTGTTCTTTTCTTCTCGTTGATTAAAAACAGCTTTTAAAGCATTTTAGCTGCAAATTGCAGCTGTTATCCAGCTGCTCAACATGGAAACCAAATACGCATCGATCCTCTCCGGAGATCATTTTTGGGATTTGTACAGTAAAGTCTGAAAATGTGTACATTGTACAAACGTACATTTCTAAATCACACAATGTCTCCAGTCGACTGTGAACAGGGATTTAAATCACAGACTTAAACCAGGAAACGTTTTAGTTGGTTTTCTATCGTTACACGTACGGATGTTATCAAATGAGTCGTCTCTACATCTGCTCTCTCTGTGCCATACATGAGCTCTCCTGTCATTTCAGACATGCCACTCCCTGCTGCCCTGCAGTAACCCCCCTGTGTCCTCCCCCCACCCACCTGCACACCTGCACACCTGTCCCCACTTCCTCATCAGCCCTGCAGTATATATTCCCACTCACTCTCCTTCACATTGTCTAATGTGCTTGCTACTCAGTGGCCCAGCCTTTCCCCCTCCCTCCCTGTCTGATCCCTGCTTGCCTTTTGGACTCCTCCCCCCCCAGCTGGATCCAAGTCCGCCTGGTACTGATCCTCACCTGTTTTCTGACTACGTGTAAAGCCTGTCTGGTCTCTGAGTTGTGTCTTTGGGTCCGACCCTGGTTAACCGAGTCGTTACAGCAGTTTGTCTTGACTGGCACGACAAGTGTATCTTAGCATGAAGTCTTTCCTCAAGCTGTTTTAAATGAATTATGATTTGCGTCATGATCACATGTAACTGTTGACTGTTTCACAGAAAGCTCCACAGCTCTCAAAGTCCACCAGAGTCAGGAAAATCAAGTACCAGCAGGTGAGAAAATAACATTTCTATTCTGGCACGTGAACCAGACCTAAAGAAGATGTTTAACTAAAAGTCTTGACCTGGAATAACCTTCTATCTCCAACCTCTGATGTCTTTCCAGATGACGCTGCCAAAAGCAGCTCCTGCTCAGCTCTTCTCATCTTGTCTGTTCTTGTCACGAGTTTCCAAATTCTTCTTCTCTGAGAAGTTTCCTTTGCAAAATAACTGCACATAGATATTGACGACTTCTTGGTACACTATAGCCAGCAAAGGATGTGAATGTTTTCTGTCAGATATTCTCTTTGTGTTTGTGAACTTCAGCCTGAATTATATTTCAGACGAGCCAGGTAAGCCGTGTGGGATTGTGTCGACTGTAAGTGAAGTACAGAATGAAGATCTGAGTGTGTGAGATGTTATTTTAATGGAGAAACGTTTGTGTCGTTTTAAAACAAAATGTGTTTAATGAATAGTTGGCGAAGGACATGAAGCCTTCCTGTTTGGAAAGCAGATGAGGCCGGTGGGAGATTAACTCTCCAGCCACTCAATAGTAAATCAATATTTAGTGTCTGAAATCGACACAATCGGGTCATTATTCGTCTCCTTTTCGATCTTTTATACGTCTGTTAATAGTTTTATATCGCCACATCAACCGGCAGTCTGTGTCTGTTTACTCTGGTGTAATGTAAGGAAATAAAGTGTTTTTGTTTTTTTTGGAATCAATTTATTTTCCCACTTTATTGAATTCAAAAGTGCTCGAAAAACCAAATCTTAACTTTCCAGTACAGTAACATTGCTTTTGGGATTTGCAGGACAATCTTGTAAACAATTTGATTTTGCACAAAAGCAGATCTTCAGTTTTTGAAGCATTTAAAAGAGTGATTGGCTTTTTAAAATCCTGGAGACATAACAACTCATTAAAACTACTTAACTCCCTAGAATTGTACTTTTCAAGTCCCTTCTCGCACTTTTTATAAAAGACATCATTTATTTAGATTACTTTACTTCCTAATTTAAAGTCATTGTAATGTATCTGTGGCCTTCGTGTTCTCAGTTGTTTTGTAATGAACTAACATGTTCTACAGACGCCTTCTTTATTCAATAAAGTGGGGAAAAGTTGATTTAAAAAAAAAAAACCCAACTTTATTTCCTTACATTTCACTGGAGTACATTTCACAGACGCACAGTGGCGTTTATAAACGGCGTACAGGACGGTGTTCAGATCGGCCGTTCATACCGTACACGCTCACAGACGCCATAAAATAAATCAAATAATAAAATAAATAAATGCCAGCTGCCAATATAAAACTATATTAAAGACGTATAAAACATCGAACGGCAGGGAAGAGGAGACGAATATTGACCTCATCGGCTTTCCATACACTTACATATCTCATGACGTGGTTAGCTTAGCTTAGCATAAAGACTGCAAGCAGAGGAAAACAGCTAGCCTGGCTCTAGCCAAAGTTCAGAACTACACCTACCTGCAGCTCTAAAGCTCACTGATCAAAAAACAGTATCTAATTTGTCCATACAAGTGTAAAATAACTGTAAAAATGACTTTTAGGAAAAATGATTTCATGATGAATAAGAACAACGAAGGATTCTGAAATAGCAAATTTCTCAATGTGGAGAGGATAAAGCTTAAAAATGTGAACAAAATTGTGTTTGGTGAATCTGACACTGGGTGGTATTTGTACGTATTAGTATTTTGCAAATAGCAAGTCAGTTCTGGACTATATTTACAGATGCTGCAGCAGCAGCACCTGAAGTAGCACCTGTCTTTATGGGATGATGGAGGAGAACACTTTTAACTTAGTTTTACACAAAATTGAAAATAATTAAGACGTGATTAATGATCTGTGTTGAATAGTAGCTGGTTTTGATAGTAAAACGCTTGCTTCATATAGCTCTACTCATATTTTAAACTTTTTAAATACGAATGTAATTAGATTGATTTCCTGTCCTCCAGGCAGCCACAGGTTTACTTCATTTCAATAATTATCTATCATCAGTAATGTAAAATATATGTTGTGCGGTTTCTGGTGTGATTGGTCTTATTCATAATATTTCGAAATCTTCATTATTTAATATATATTTTGTGCTTCTGTACAAAGTGATGAAAGTATTATAGTTTTATTTCTTTACTCTGTATTTCAATAAAGAGATGAAAATCACACACGCAAACAAAATCATGTTGTATTTCCATCATTCATTGTTAAACTCTGTTGGTTCACACTGGAATGACTTCACAAAGATTCACACAAATAAATGCAACACGACGAACTGTACAGCTGAATGAACGAGCAAAGAAAGGCGCAGCGACAAGATTCACTCCCTCACTGAGCTCGAACAAACTTAACGAGTCTGGTGATATTCAATATGTTCAATATATTATATATTTGGACTCAATCCCACACACACCGTCCTGCTGCCCCAAATACTAGAGCATCAAGTGTGGATTCATCCGCCGCTGAAAATAGTCCCCAACAAATAGTTTCCTCCTGTTTGTTTGTTAAAAACCACAGTGAGCAGCTGTTTGAGGAAATTAAACATGAAACTATATTTGTGAGGTGTTTTTAAAGATTTCCATCTTCAGCAGGAACCAATGGGCTCGGAGCTGAGAGCCACAGACAGGAAGTCAGACAGGACTGAGAGACGGACTGACACGTTGTTGGTTTGGGTCTTTTAACAGGATTTGATGACAATGAGAAAACTACAGAATATCACCAGCTTCCTCCTTTAACACTCAGTCTCGCCTGCATCTGAAGCTGCATCACAGATGGACAAAAACAAAACAAGTTTTTCAAGTAATGTGTTGGCGAGAGTGTCTCTGTCTCAGTGCAGTGTTATAAATCAGATCCTATCAGTGTGAGTTCTTCTGTTAAAACACAAAGACTAAAGAAAAACAAACATGTCTGTTCTGTGTTTCATGGTGAAAGTTGGGGTTTTTCGTTTCTTTACTACTGTATTTGCTTTTAAGTTTTCATCATAAAATAGGAATATTTTACACTAGTATTTTGTTTTAAAATGTCTTTTTAAAAGATATAATCCTTCATATTTTAATCACTACTGATGGTTGGCCTTTTTCTCTCCCCATATAGTAGCTGACAGGAAGTGCTGCAGCTTGTAATCCAGTGTTACTGTTTGATCTCAGCCTCACCGTTTACTGCTCTCTCCTACAGACTGTCAGAGCTGGATTAAGCTACTGCTAATGCTAACACGTTATATTGCTGCTGCTTTCAACTGGCTTTTATTGTGAAGCAGCTGCACGCTGACTTTAATCTTTCATTAAACGTGTCAACAAAACAAGAAAAGTCTCATTTTGTCATCGGTGGAGGAGTTGTAAATCTGTCGGGGAGCGATGAAGAATCAGGAGCAGCCACAGAGAGCAACACGACCGCCTCCTGTCACCGTGTGCTGCCGTAAACTACTCGCTCTGCACAGCATGACATCAGATGGAGGTTGCTCCGGGCATGATGGGAAAAAGATTATTATATTATTATTATTATTATTATTATTATTATTATTATTATTATTATACACCAGTTTATCTTCTTGTGGATGTAAAACGCAGCTGCAGTTACCAGCAGTGACCACAGGGGTCCCAAACCAACCAGGACTGAAATCTGAAGGATTATGACTTCAAGTTTGACTCCGATTATGTAATTAAATCAAGCAGTGGTCGTACAGCTGGATGAGGGTCGTGTTTTAATGCAGAGTGACTGAATGACTTGGTTCATGTTCATAGCCAGCGAGGACGTCAGCGTGTTTCTCTGCAGAAACTCACTGATGGACTGATGACTTGTGTTCGTCAGCTGAGAGGAGGAGGAGGAGGAGGAGGAGGAGGAGGAGGAAGGTGTATTCAGGTGTCACGTTTCAAAAAGTCTGTGTTTTGTCGCTGACGAGGCCGCCCTGTTAGAAGTTGGGTTTGTGCTTCTTCACCTCCACCATGAGGTGGTGCAGGTTGATGAGCTCGGAGCGGACGGCCAGGCTGCGGAACGTCGGCTGGTTCAGGATCTTGTGGAAGCCATGGTAGTACTGGATCAGCTGGGTCAGGGCGCCCTGCAGCAGAGACAGGAAGTGTGACTTATTACACCACTCACTTCCTCTTACACACACACACACACACACACACACACACACACACACACCAGTACAAATATATAACATAACATTTTCTCAAAACTATTTTGGAATGAAAGCTGCTCAAAAAGACTGAAATATCCAGGTTTTTACTGATGAAGATATTTCTAAATAACAAGTTGATCAATCGAGCAGGAGGAAAGATACACCTGTCTGCTGTCTCACCTGTATGATGCTGTCTCACCTTTATGATCCCGTCTCACCTGTCTGCTGTCTCAACTGTGTGATCCTGTCTCACCTGTATGATGCTGTCTCACCTGTCTGCTGTCTCACCTGTCTGCTGTCTCACCTGTATGATGCTGTCTCACCTTTATGATCCCGTCTCACCTGTCTGCTGTCTCAACTGTGTGATCCTGTCTCACCTGTATGATGCTGTCTCACCTGTCTGCTGTCTCACCTGTCTGCTGTCTCACCTGTATGATGCTGTCTCACCTTTATGATCCCGTCTCACCTGTCTGCTGTCTCAACTGTGTGATCCTGTCTCACCTGTATGATGCTGTCTCACCTGTCTGCTGTCTCACCTGTCTGCTGTCTCACCTGTATGATGCTGTCTCACCTTTATGATCCCGTCTCACCTGTCTGCTGTCTCAACTGTGTGATCCTGTCTCACCTGTATGATGCTGTCTCACCTGTCTGCTGTCTCACCTGTCTGCTGTCTCACCTGTATGATGCTGTCTCACCTTTATGATCCCGTCTCACCTGTCTGCTGTCTCAACTGTGTGATCCTGTCTCACCTGTATGATGCTGTCTCACCTGTCTGCTGTCTCACCTGTCTGCTGTCTCACCTGTATGATGCTGTCTCACCTTTATGATCCCGTCTCACCTGTCTGCTGTCTCAACTGTGTGATCCTGTCTCACCTGTATGATGCTGTCTCACCTGTCTGCTGTCTCACCTGTCTGCTGTCTCACCTGTATGATGCTGTCTCACCTTTATGATCCCGTCTCACCTGTCTGCTGTCTCAACTGTGTGATCCTGTCTCACCTGTATGATGCTGTCTCACCTGTCTGCTGTCTCACCTGTATG
>VMKM01004565.1:0-15214 GCA_008360985.2 Macquaria ambigua | reverse complement strand
AGCTTTGCAAGACACAGTTTAAATATTTTTGGAAAACATTGTATGCTATCAGCAGGAGAGTAACGTTAGTAAAGTGGCGCATTGAACTCCAGCGCAAGTGAACAAGCCGGCCAGTCAATGCACACTCCATCCCTCAACAAAATTTCCAAATTATTGCAGTTAGTTTTTTAAATATAAAAAAGCTCCAAACTTGCACACACTTTTCTCTGCTTTATTTATATAGGATATATGACATATAAAAAACTTTCAATTAAAGCAAGACTTGCAAAGGATATAAGACCTTTCTATAACTGACAAATGATGTAAGCATTCAGGAAGCATTCGTGTGTCAGTCGCCAAACACCGTTTTCTGACAGCATGGTGCAGCCTGTATCCTGGATGGATCTGTCTGGCTGCCCTCCTCCCCATTTGGTAAAGGTCAGAGGTCGTTTTTTCATGTCAGCCTCAAAATGTCCTTCTGCTTTTTTATTGTTGACGTTGATCCAGGCCATTTTGTCACCTTCGCCAAACACCTGAGTCAGTACGCTGTTCTCCTCCTCGTTCTGGGGCAAAGCCAGCTCTAAGCCTTGTTGGGAGCAGAACTCGACGGCCCTGGAGAAAGAGCCTCTCTCCTTGTTGGACACAAAGTATTTCTGACCAACTCTCCGGACAAAGTCATAGTTTGTAGCTGAAAGAAAAAAAAGAACAACATGTAACGAATCATGAAAAAATGAAGAAAGATAAAACATTCATTCTACAACCTCAAAATCATGGCCATCCTACACAAATATAAGAGAGGATACATTGACATATAATATGCTAATGCAGTAGTAAAAGCACAAAATTACTATGGACAAAACAAGAAATCTAACAAAGCACTGTCTCTTGAACAGCTATGATACTACAATCTCCATCCACATACGCTCACTTCCTGTAACACTCCCTTGTAATGCTTGAATAGGATACTTACCCAGCTCTAAATTAGCAAGGCTGTTCTTCAAGGTTTCAAGGTCCTGGTTAATGGAGCCAAAGACATCTGGATCAAACAAATTTAAGTTTTACCAAAATGGCAGTTAGCTGGATCTTAGTCCACATTGTGACAGATGTGCACCCTCTACAAATGAAAAGCTTATCTTCACTTCTTTCTTAAACTCTCTCTATTATTCTTTTTTTTTCCTTCTCTGAACACAGCGAATGATCATTTTGCACTCTTCTGACATTTATGTATCTTGACTTAAGTGTCTCAAACTGAATGCAGATTGAAAGATTAATTGATTAAACAAAAAATCCCCTATCCCATATGCCCCTATAAATTGCGTTGTATTGTAAATTTACAACCTATGGGATTAAAGTTTGAAAGAGTTGAAATAATATCTGACCCAGCCTCAAGCAAAATTAAACTTTAGGTAAAAAGGTATTTTGATTTTAATTGAACTGGGATGCACTGTACAAGTGTTTTTGTGTCCAACCCTTGCATATCTAACTATAAGTACAACAATATTGATACTGAACATTCCTCAAGTTGTACCACTGCTGCATCCTGCATTTTAGTAAATGACAAACATAAGTTACCCAACTGGTGAAAGTAATTCTATAAAATATATATGCTCTTTAAAATTTAGAAAATATATAACCTCGTCCACAGATTACAGCAGGTCCAGGAGATCCAGGAGGTCCAGGAGGTCCAGGACGTCCTATGATCCCTGAAGAACAGGGAAAGAGACACACAACAATATTAAAAATCCATAGTCTCGATTGTGAGGCTGTAATGTTTGTTGTCTATTTCAAAAATAAAATGTTGTATGGAAAGAAACATTGAGAGACATCTTTTGCTATTCTTAGAAGTCTGAGGGTTACCTAAGTCGAGAGGGTTTTTCCTCTGGTGAGCATGAAAGTATTCAGAGATTTGAATGTCAGTCTTATTTTTGTAGTCAGTGTGTGACAGTAGATGACAAGTAACAAACTGACCAAAATACATTGGACCCATCATCATTTTTGCATGATTTTTCTCAGCAAATGCCATGTCAATCCTTCCTGGATATTTTGAGATTTCTTGATTACAAAGTTGACAGTCTGACCTCAGGGTGGCCTCGTGAGCCATCGCACCTGACACAGTGTGTCAAATGAAGAGTATTAATGTGTATAAGGAAGGTGACCTCAGAGGATCTTTGGAGATTGGAGGGAGATTGCAGGATTGTCGCTAAAAACAAACTCATCTGCCTATCCAACAAAGGGGTGCCAGAATTCAAACAAAAGATGACTGGAGTCTGGTCTGAAAGAGTGTTTCTAGGACCCTGATTGTGGTAGTCAATATGCGTTTTCAGACCAGAGGATTTAATCATATTGTATTTCTTAGAGGACCATTTTGAGGGACTTTTATAGCTCCTACTTCAGAATAGATACTCTCCCAGCACAAGAAGAGTGACATAAGTGTACAGTGATTGCTCCAGACGTGATTGGTCCAGACGTAAGTGTACGTTGATTGGTCGAACACATGAGCCAATGCAGCACCGGCAACCACCATCTTTAAAAACCCATGTAAGAGCTTGTAACGGTAGCCTTAAAAAATAGACCAAAATACGGACAAATGGACCGACAGTGAAGTCCAGGCGTTATGGAGCGTACATGCAACGGGGGGTACAACACGATTTTGACTCATCAAAGGGAAATATAAAAATGTTGTGTGTGATGTTGGGAGTGACGTTGCTTTACCACTTAGGTGGAATTCACATAGAATCAGGTACTGCTGCGAAAATGCAGATTTTCGCATTCATTTGAACCGGGGTACTGCTTTCAGGCAGCGGCGGTGTAGGCCGCAGGGGGTGCCGCAAAAAAATGCAGCAGCCTGCTTCGCTGGAGAAACGCAACCCGACGTCACGCTACGGCAACCAATCACGCCGGCGATCAGACCGGCAGACACCCAGGTGAACAAGAACTTTGTTTACCTGTAGCATTGTAGCATTAGCTGTTTACCTTAATATTCCACTGTTTACCGAGCAACTGTGAAGATGGAAGAGAGACTGATCGATCGGCTCCATGATTACTGTACATCAGCTGTTCAACCCTGCCACGAGGGAGTACAAAGACGTGCAGTGGCTTGGCTTGTATCGGTCTTCAAGCTGGGATTGCTGATTAGTATCAGACACTCCCACACCGCTGCACAACCCTGCGGCGAATCACCGCAATGCCTGATTCTGTGTGAAAACGGCCTTAAGCATTCCTCTTGGCAGTGCAAATCCAAACAAAAAAAGCCCTTGAAGGTATATAGTTCTCAGGGGAGCTCCCCAGTGGGCAGTTCCTCTCAGGGATTCCCCGGAGCTGTTTTGTCCGAAAACGCCTAATATTACCCACCTCTTGGCCCGGCTGGCCCGGCTGGCCCGGCTGGCCCAGGAAATCCTCTGTCACCTTTAGGGCCAGGAGGACCTGGGAGCTGACTGTAGCCAGAAGGTGCCATCAGGCAGAGGATGCAGAGTAGGAGAAACATCCTAATCTTCAGGATGCAGAACATCATAATAATTATTGGAGTTATAATTGTTGCAGTAAATTAGATCACCAGAGTAGGCGAGATTTTCTGGTACAGGGATTAGATCAACATTACCGATAACCTGTTTGTCACTATAATCAGATGCACACCACTGAGATCAAAACATTCTGAAACAACATCTCTGAGTTACATTTCACTACTTTGAAGTATTTGAAGTATAATTAAGAATTTGCCTATTATGTTCAGGCTGCATCAGGAAAATTATTATGGTTTACGACCATTAATTCAATGTCAATCAAATGAAATCGAAGGAAGTCATGTCAGAATTCAGTCTGCAGCAAAGAAGAATTTCTACTTATTACAAATTATGCATCTCCAGTTGTTCCCAGCTCTTTATAAAGAAAACCCTGATGGGATTTGTGTTGCAATATACACTTATGTGCTGCAGCTAAATGTAATTTGTAAAGTGCAAATTAGAATTATATATTTTGTGCAGCACCATGCATGCTGTTGTCAAGTCATTTAAAAGGTTATAATAACACTAAATCTAGTACCAAATAGTAATACACAGAAAGGAACTCACTGTATAAACGAGGAGTGATCTGCAGGATCTGCTACTTCTTCACTACTTCCAAAGAAAAGTGATTGAGAACGTAGTTGGAGCACATGTATGAAAAATTCAGTCCAGATGTAAACAACAGATGTTGGTGATGTCATTTGGTAAATTACACAGAACATAGGAGAGAGACTAGGGGAGTCCAAGAGCCTCCCTCATGTTTAACCAGCAATGCTGTGAGACTGCATAAATTACTGTGGAGGGCCTTTCTGTATTTTCCTTAAAAAACACACACACACATATACCATGTACAAATGAAATTACAAATATGTTTCTACCACCATCTGTGGTGCAACATCTAATGTTGGGACAGAAAGACTGCATGTTGACAGAAATGTTCTCTAATTGCAACATTAATACAAAGGCATACGAGGCTTTTATGTAGGTGGTTTTAAACTGAGTGGTTTTAAAGGAAAAGTTTAACATTTTTGGAAGTAATCTTATTTGCTTTCTTCTCGACGCTGAGATGATGCCTGTACATTGACTTATACCAAAGTGCATGCACTAGTACTGCATGCACACACAGGAATCATTTATCTTCAATGAAGGTGTTTGGACACATTTTGGATTTAATAACTTAACTAGCTTTGCAAGACAAAGGTTCAATATTTTTGGAAAACATTGTATGCTATCAGCAGGAGAGTAACGTTAGTAAAGTGGCGCATTGAACTCCAGCGCAAGTGAACAAGCCGGCCAATCAATGCACACTCCATCCCTCAACAAAATTTCCAAATTATTGCAGTTAGTTTTTTAAATAAAAAAAGCTCCAAACTTGCACACACTTTTCTCTGCTTTATTTGTATAGGATATATGAAAAACTTTCAATTAAAGCAAGACTTGCAAGGGATATAAGACCTTTCTATAACTGACAAATGATGTAAGCATTCAGGAAGCATTCGTGTGTCAGTCGCCAAACACCGTTTTCTGACAGCATGGTGCAGCCTGTATCCTGGATGGATCTGTCTGGCTGCCCTCCTCCCCATTTGGTAAAGGTCAGAGGTCGTTTTTTCATGTCAGCCTCAAAATGTCCCTCTGCTTTTTCATTGTTGACGTTGATCCAGGCCATTTTGTCAACTTCGCCAAACACCTGAGTCAGTACGTTGTTCTCCTCCTCGTTCTGGGGCAAAGCCAGCTCTAAGCCTTGTTGGGAGCAGAACCCGACAGCCCTGGAGAAAGAGCCTCTCTCCTTGTTGGACACAAAGTATTTCTGACCAACTCTCCGGACAAAGTCATAGTTTGTAGCTGAAAGAAAAAAAAGAACAACATGTAACGAATCATGAAAAAATGAAGAAAGATAAAACATTCATTCTACAACCTCAAAATCATGGCCATCCTACACAAATATAAGAGAGGATACATTGACATATAATATGCTAATGCAGTAGTAAAAGCACAAAATTACTATGGACAAAACAAGAAATCTAACAAAGCACTGTCTCTTGAACAGCTATGATACTACAATCTCCATCCACATACGCTCACTTCCTGTAACACTCCCTTGTAATGCTTGAATAGGATACTTACCCAGCTCTAACTTAGCAAGGCTGTTCTTCAAGGTTTCAAGGTCCTGGTTAATGGAGCCAAAGACATCTGGATCAAACAGATTTAAGTTTCGTTCCCAGACTGGCAGTAAGTTGGATCTTAGTCCTCATTGTGACAGATGTGCACCCTCTATAAATGAAAACCTTATCTTCACTTCTTTCTTAACTTCTCTCTATTATTCTATTTTTCCTTCTCTGAACACAGTGAATGATTATTTTGCACTCTTTTGACATTTATGTATCTTGACATAAGCGTCTCAAAGTGCAGATTGAATGATTAATTGATTAAACAAAAAAATCCCCTATGCCCCTATAAATTGCATTGTATTGTACATTTACAAACTATGGGATCAAAGTTTAAAATAGCTGAAATAACATCTGACCCAGCCTTAAGCAAAATTAAAAACTAGGTTAAAAAAAAGGTAGTTTTGTTTTTTTAATTGAACTGGGATGCACTGTACAAGTGTTTATCTTTTTGTGTCCACCCCTTGTGTATTTATGTGCATTTAACGACAGTAACAACACTGGAAGTTGCTCAAGTTGTACTACTGCTGCATCCTCCATTTTAGTAAATGACAAACAGCAGTTACTCAGCTGGTGAAAGTAATTCTAAAAAAATATATGTGCTCTTTAAAATCTAGAAAAAATATAACCTTGTCCACAGATTACAGCAGGTCCAGGACGTCCAGGCGCTCCAGGAGGTCCACGAGGTCCCATCAATCCAGGAAATCCTAAAATCAGGAAAAGAGACATCAAACAGTATTAAAAATTCATAGCCTCACTTGTAGACTTGTGTGAACTGCTTGTGTGAACCCATTGCTAAAGAAAACCTGGACTGGATCTCTCCCTCCCTCAAAATTATAGACCAGTTTCAAAGTTACCTTTTATATCAAAACTTTTAGAAAAAAATGTGTCCAAGCAATTTCTCTCTGCACTGGAGAATAACATTTTTGAAAAGTTTCACTCTGGTTTCCGGAAGTATCACAGCACTGAGACTGCCCTGCTCAAGGTTACCAAAGACCTGTTAATGGCTGCTGATGATGGCATGTGCTCAGTCCTTGTACTCCTGGACTTTAGCGCAGCATTTGACACGATCAATCACAGCATCCTGACAGACTGAGGCACTGGGTGGGGATATTTGGTACATCTTTACAATGGTTTTTGTCTTACCTGTCCAATAGGAGTTTCTGTGTCTCTCTAAACAACCATGTCTCTTCATTTTCCTCTGTTAGGGTATGGTGTGCCTCGGGTCGGTTTTGGGATCAATTTGATTTTCTTTACATATGCTTCCCCTTGGGCACATTATTCACAGACATGGTGTCTCTTTTCATTTTTATGCTGATGACACACAGTTGTACTTGCCCGTTGATCCACAGACCCTGGAGTGTTCACTTAACGACTGTCTTAGTGAGATCAAAAACTGGATGTCAAATATTTCTTCAGCT
Organism: Macquaria ambigua; assembly: GCA_008360985.2. Taxonomy (NCBI): domain Eukaryota; kingdom Metazoa; phylum Chordata; class Actinopteri; order Centrarchiformes; family Percichthyidae; genus Macquaria; species Macquaria ambigua. The sequence continues at coordinate 8,149 of VMKM01004565.1, read as the reverse complement.
GAACTCAAACAAAACAGAGATCTTCGTCATTGGGTCCCAGCAGATGGCAAAACAAATTCTGCCATCTGCTGGTTCCCTTTTGGATCATCTTTTGGCCTGTTGCAAGGAATCTTGGCATTTGGTTTGATAGCAATTTAAGTTTTGAGCAGCATACCACAAAGCTTGTACAAGATAAAAACAGCTTGTTTTTATCTTCTTAGTGCATATTTTTGAAATATTTCTATCTTAACTTTTAAAGACACAGAGACCATTTTACATGCCTTCATCTCATCACGCCTGGATTACTGCAACAGCCTTTTTACCTGTCTGAACCAAAAATCTATTGATCGACTCCAGAGTGTACAAAACTCAGCTGCCAGGCTTTTAACCAGAACCAGCTTCCTTACACTGGCTCCCAGAATGTTTTAGAATAGATTTTAAGATTTTACTGATTACTTTTAAGGCTCTTCATGGCCTCTCTCGCTGCTATATCTCTGACCACTCCATTTTTTATTGTGTTCACACTGCAAGAACAGGGAACGATCGTAGTTCTGAGTTATTTTTTAGCTCCTATTTCAGAGTAGATACTCTCCCAGCACAAGAGCAACCTTGAGTGATGTAAGTGTACGGTGACTGGTCCAGACATAAATGTACGTTAAGCCAATGCATCACTGGCAACCGGCATCTTTAAAAACCTACGTAACAGCTCGTAATAGTAGCCTTACAAAATGGACCAAAACACAGACAAATGGACCAACAGTGTAGTCCAGGCTTTATGGAACGTATGCAATGGGGAAATACAACACGATTTTGACTCGTCAAAGCAAAAGATAATGAATATAATGATGAATAAAATGTTGGGAGTGACGTTGCTATACCAACCGCTGGCTGGCTTACATCACTTAAGCATTCCTATTGGCGGTGCAAATGCAAACAGAAAAAAGACCCTTGAAGGTATATAGTTCTCAGGAGAGCTCCCCAGTGGGCAGTTCCTCTCGGAGTTCCCAGAACAGTTTTGTCCGAAAATGCCTAATATTACCCACCTGGTGCCCCAGGAAATCCTTTGTCACCTTTGGGGCCAGGAGGACCTGGGAGCTGACTGTAGCCAGTAGGTGCCATCAGGCAGAGGATGCAGAGTAGGAGAAACATCCTAATCTTCAGGATGCAGAACATCATAATAATTATTGGAATTATAATTATTACAGTAAATTAGATCACCAGAGTAGGCGAGTTATATTTTAGTCCTTTTGAAATCTACAGTATTTGAAGTATAGTTAAGAATTTGCCTATTATGTTCAGGCTGCACCAGGAAAATTGTCAAAGCTTACAACCATTAATTCAAAGTCAATAAAATGAAATCAAAGTTGGTCATGTCAGAATTCAATCTTTGTTGCAATATACACTAATGTGCTGCAGCTAATTGTAATTTGCAAAGTGCAAATTATAATTATATATCTTGTGCAGCACCATGCATGCTGTTGTCAAGTCATTTAAAAGGTTATAATAACACTAAATCTAGTACCAAATAGTAATACACAGAAAGGAACTCACTGTATAAACGAGGAGTGATCTGCAGGATCTGCTACTTCTTCACTACTTCCAAAGAAAAGTGATTGAGAACGTAGTTGGAGCACATGTATGAGAAATTCAGTCCAGATGTAAACAACAGATGTTGGTGATGTCATTTGGTAAATTATACAGAAAATAGGAGAGAGACTAGGAGACTCTGAGAGCTTCCTTCATGTTTAACCAGCAATGCTGTGAGACTGCAGAATTTAGCGTGGATGGCCTTTCTGTATTTTCCTTAAAACACACACACACATATACCATGCCCATATGAAATTACAAATATGTTTACCTACGTCCCACTGCCTTGACCACTTTAAAATCAAACTAAAATATGAATTCTCCTCTCTTTGTGTAAGGAAATATAAACTATGGTGATCCTGGACCCATTGTGCAGTTTTGATGAATGCATTTCCATCCTCAAACATTTGCAAAGCAGATTTTTAAAATATTTCAAATCAGGCGATGTTTACATACATGTTTGCTAGCTAGCAGTCTTCACCTTCACTGCCTTGTTGATGCATTGCTGCACTATTTTGCACATTTCCGCCACCAACTGTCGATCAGTGGAATAGTGTGAAACCGGCGACAGGAATGTGTACTGTGTTGCCCACATGCTGGATAATCTGGAAACGTGATTCTTGGAACATTAAACGTCAACTTAAGTTATGTACATAAGTGATCTTTTCCTAAACCTAACCAAGTAGTTTTGGTGTCTAAACCTAACCAAACTGCGACCATTTAACAACGTTAACCACATGTTTTTGTTGTTACCATGAAGACGACGGTCCAGTACGCCTATATATGTTGTTTTGAGAGTCACTGGAAAATGACCTATTCTTATAGTTTAGGTTGGAGGACTTGTTTGACCGTGGTGTAGTTTATTATATAACGTTAGCTTTTTACTTCTGGCGATTCATTTACGCTTCAAAATTCATAAAAGTAGTTATGTGGTACATTTGTGAAGATTATCTTGCTGAGCAAAATGTGTAAGTTTCATAAACTTTTGTTTGCCACAGAGCTTATTTTCTGCAATTATCCAAAATACAGTGGAAAAATCCTATTGGCTTTTTGTCAAGGGAACCAGAGCAATGCTAACTTCCAGGTTGGCCTACAAAAATACATAATCTCTGCAGCACTCTATTTTCCCTCTGTCATTGTCAGTTTTATTATATTGTCTTACTGCTCCATTTGAATCAGAACCATTGAAAAGGTTTTCCCCACTCTGGCACTGATAATATTCAGTTAGTGGCTGTGTGTTATGTTTACACTGGAGCTCCTGCAGCCTGCGACCACTATAAAGATGTCAATTCCTAAAACTGTTAAAGTAAATTACCCACTTACTCACAAATGTCCTGAAATGTGTAGTGTGTTTGTTTCACTTTAGTTTCGCAGATTAACACAGTGAAATTGTCAAAACGCTATAATTTGTAGAAATGTGTAAAGTCATACTAATGTGTAAACAACAACAATCTGAAATGTGCTTGTGAAATTTTGAAAGTAAAGAAACAAAGAGGGAAACAGACACCTTTATTGACAAATGAAACTGTTCTCTTTAAAAACAATACAAGGGCCTTGCCGACAGGAAATCTGAATTTATAAACAGTCTGGCATAAGAGTCAAGCCTGACTACAAATTGTCATTAAGGAAGCATGGATGAGTTCCATTTAAGACTTCTGTAACACCAATAAAAATGTGCATCTTTTTTGCTTAAGCATATAAGTAAAAAGGTATAAAAAGTTACAATTTGTGCCATGAGCATAAAGCAGAGAAACACAAGTATCATCGAGCCACAGCAGCAGGCCACTCTAGCACTGTGAAATTTAGCCTCTGTAATTCCAGTTGTAATTGAATGAGATGATGGTTCTGTGCATCTCTTTCATTTTTGTGGCCACAACGATGATCATAATAATGAAAATAAGGACTATGATGGAAGTCAAGATTGTGGCCAAGATGTTGAGGCAGCGGGCAGTGGAGCCGTAGTGTTGGGCACCATCCAGATCTCCAGCCACCTTCCGGTCTCTTGCCTGGAAGGACCAAATCATATTCATTTTAAAAGTGATTCTGCTCGACCTCAAGGGAATTTAAACTGCCAGCATTGAGCATAGGATCAGTCTTATACTCTTCTGCAAAAGATTCTTGTTTGCTGTATTTCCATGCAGCAAATGCAATTGCTTTCTTCCTTATCTTCCCATATATAGTTTTGTTTTCTCATAATTGTTCTCTCTCTGATTCTTCATCTTCAAGATGTCCAGCAAAGTTTCTAACACATTTAAAGTGTCTGTTGTCTTTGTTCTTTTATCTCATTTATTAATGTTTTTTAATGAATTTTTTGTATTTTGTTTCATTAGTTAAATAGTACATTTTTAAGCTTAATAATATCTAAAATCCTAACTGTCCTTCCTCTCAGTGATTCTTGTCATGGTCTCAGTGAGGGCCGTGTATTGTCTGCAAAAAAGTTTGTAAAGCCTACGTCTTTTTTTTATCTAACCCTATCTCGCCTTCTCAAGAACTGATATTTGAGATTTCAAGATAATGCTAAAACTCTTCATTCAATATTCTTTAATAGGCAATAACAGAAGATTGGCACATGAATGAAGCAGTTCATAAGCAAGTCTGAACTGTCGCACATAAACTCACCTTGATAGAGTAGATGAGAGCCACCAGTCCGAGGCAGCAGAGGTTTGAGTAGGCAAAGCAGCAGATGGACCAGATGATGTGGTCCTGCGGGGGCTCAGTGGTGATGTTCACAGTGGTGTACTGAACCACTGTAGACCCTCCAGGCTGTCCAGGGACCCCATCAAACCTCCCCTTCAATGGAACAACTTCAGGCGGGTAATCTACAGGATTCATCGCTGTCAGTTCAACTGCAGTTTGGAGTGGGGGATGCAGGAAGGTGTGCAAGAACTCAAGTGTCACTGTCACTTGATTTCTTTTTGAAGTTGCCTTTTGAAGAACCTGTTTTTTCCACCGAAAGCCAATGAGACCAAAGCAAATACAACACAATTGTGTTGGCTGTTGTTTTGGCAAATGGCATACAGTAAAAGAAATGTCCTGAAGAGTTTGTACATTCTGTCCATCAAATGGTCCTTAAAGTTTTCCTCAACTGTCACATTTAAAAAATGAACCTGCATAACAAGAGCAGCCAGATAGGAAGTCACTTCTGACCTATTTTTTTAATTGGAGGTGTAGAAATTAGGTTTTTCTTCTAGCAGTGATGCTGTATGGTGAGATATGTCTGGATCAAAGAGCCTAAAACACAGATGAGTTGAAGTCATTGTGGAAACTACACCAGAAGCTGATACTTTACTAGGAAATTACAGGAAGGCAGATCCAAAAGCCTTCATGCCAGCAGTTGCACAGCAGTTTACAAAATAAAAGCTAGTAAAGTAACATGCCCCTTCTTGGCGAATACAAGAACTTAACAGGTGAAGCCCTGCAGCCTTAGCAAGAAGATCCCTTGTGTAAGATTACATCTGTTGTACTGCCATTTGACCAAACCAAACTTTACATTAAAATAAAACATTTTTACTCAATCAAAATGTATGTACAGGACATGGTAACACAGTGAAAATGTAAGACTATAATTGGGGAAAATAATGCCAATCTGTACACAACCACATTCTTTTTTTTTTTTTTACCCTCAAAATCTCACAAACACATTTCAAAGAGTTACAAAACAGAAGATGAACACTTTCATTTATTGACTGACAAAACTGTTCTCCTAAAACAATTGGTGAGACACAGGCCTCGCAGACAGGAAATCTCAATTTAATCAAACTTGACTGCACACAGCAGTTAAGGAAGCATGGATGAGTTCATTTTAAGACTTTTGTAACACCAATAAAAATGCGTATCTTTTTTGTTTGAGGACTTAAGTAAAAAAGTATAAAAAGTTACAATTTGTGCCATGAGCATAAAGCAGAGAAACACAAGTATCACAGAGCCACAGCAGCAGGCCACTCTAACTTTATGTGAAATTTAGCCTCTGTAATTGGGATAGTATAGCCTGTACGCCTCTTTTGCTTAGTTGGTCCTGGTGCTGATTATAATAATGAAACTAAGGGCCATGATGGAAGCCAGGATTGTGGCGCAGATGTTGAGGGAGCGAGCAGTGGAGCCGTAGCGTCGGGCACCATCCAGATCTCCAACCATCTTCCGGTCTCTGGCCTGGAAGGACCAAAGAACATTGATTTTAAAAGTGGAATGGATTCATAGTTATGCTCGATCTCAAGGGAACTTGCACTGCTAATGTTGAGCATAAGGTCAATCTCATAATATCCTGCAAAAGCTTTACATTTTTGTGTGATTGATTGCTTTCTCCCTTTCCCCATACATAGGGCCCAGTTTTTTTTCTGAACAATTGTTCTACCTCTGATTCTTCAGCTTCAAGAATGTCCAGCAAAGTTTCAAACATTTAAAGTATCTGTTGTCTTTGTTCTTCTCTCTCATTGTTTTTTTTCCCTTATTATAACCATTTTGTATTTTGTTTCATTAGTTAAATAGTACATTTTTAAGCCTAATAATATCTAAAATCTTAGATAAGAATATTCCTCGTCCCCCAACTGTCCTTCCTCTGAATGATTCTTGTCATGGTCTCAGTGAGGGCCGTGTCTGCAAAAAAGTTTGGAAAGCCTTCGTCTTTTTCCACTAACCCTGTCTGGCCTTTGCAAGAACTGATACTTGAGATTTCAAGATAATGCTAAAACTCTTCATTCAGTATTCTTTAATAGGCAATAACAGAAGATTGGCACATGAATGAAGTAATTCATAAGCACTGTCGCACATAAACTCACCTTGATAGAGTGGATGAGAGCCACCAGTCCGAGGCAGCAGGGGTTTGAGTAGACAAAGCAGCAGAGGGACCAGATGATGTGGTCCGGGGGGGTCTCAGTGGTGATGTTCACAGTGGTGTACTGAACCACTGTAGATCCTCCAGGCTGTCCAGGGACCCCATCAAACCCCGCCTGCAATGGAACAGCCTGAGCAGGGTTACCTACAGGATTCATCGCTGTCTCAAGTGGGGGCTGCAGGGAAGGTTTGCAAGAATCTAAGTGTCACTGTTAAGTGTTGATTTCCTTTTGTGGTTTTTTGGTGTTAGCACGGAGCTGTTTACACCAACAGCCAATGACGCAAAAACAAACTGTTGTTTGGGAAATGACATACAGTATGTGACTTTTCACTTTAAAAAAAGAGTTTGTACATTGTCCATCAAACAGTCCTGTTGTATTTGTTTGATAGGTACATGTTGTATTTGCAAAACAAAATGCATTAGTTTGTTAATGGTATTTTGTATTTGCAAACCACAGTTGGCTAGTGAATTGTAGGTCACTGACTGGAAATTAGCTCTATACTCACAGCTCACAAAGAAAAATGTGGTTGATGATCAGACTGCTCCAAAACAATGTAGACATCAAAACATTTTTCTAAAGATTTAATGCTTATTTTTTTTGTTTTCTATGTTAAGTTTAATTAGCAGTAGCTTTCCAAAGTTGCAGTTTGATTTACGATGTCACATAAATTGTGTTATTTCCTGTTAATGGATAATGTGTGTTGATATTTTTGTATACTGCTAAAACAGTCAATTGTAGATAGTGTAAAGAATTAGTATGTACTATGGAAAAATCCTATTTAGTCTGTTTTTTCCAAGGGTGATTATGTAAAGTGGGATACATCTGGATCAAAGAGGGAAGAAAGAAACGGGAAACCCACTAATTACAGATTTGCCATTTGATCAAACTGCACACTAAAATAAAATGGTTTTAGTGAATCAGCTTTAACCTCATCAGTACAAGCATGTGTCCCGCTCAGTTTAAGTTAGGCTTGCAAACAAACCAATTACTCCATCTTGCTGTCAATATGAACAAAATTAACTATCACACTTGGCTGCAATTCTTCGCATGTTGTCATAGCAATCCAAGCAACATTTGAGCATCACTTTTTGTTGTGTCTCATTCTTCCTAATGGGAAATGAGGCTATACAGAGGTCACTAAATAGCCCTAATGAAGTTAGAAAAATCTGACATGGTTTGATGAGTTAAACCTCAGTCATAAAAATGACTTTTAGTAAATCTTTGTTTTACTTTATCAATTTGAACCTGCTATCAATTATGAGGCTGTTTTAAGCTCATTGTTCGTGTCAGTTTCATCAAAAAGCTCACAGACGTCACTGATTAGTTGTATATATATATATATATATGTATGTGTATATATATATATATATATATATATATATAGAAAAAAAATCTACAAAATGCATTTTATTAGGTGTCAAAGATAACTCCTCACAGAACAGTAACAACTAATCAGTGACGTCTGTGAGCTTTTTGTGTATATATATGTGTATATATATATATGTATGTGTATATATATATATATGTGTATATGTATATATATACGTGTATATATATGTATATATATATATGTGTATATGTATATGTATGTATGTATGTATGTATGTATGTATGTATGTATGTATGTATGTATGTATGTATGTATGTATGTATAGATAGATAGATAGATAGATAGATAGATAGATAGATAGATAGATAGATAGATAGATAGATAGATAGATAGATAGATAGATAGATAGATAGATAGATAG
>VMKM01004564.1:0-15216 GCA_008360985.2 Macquaria ambigua | reverse complement strand
AGAGAGGGAGAGAGAGAGACAGAGACTGACTGTCAGGCACAGGTTAAGATTGAATTTGCAAATTCAACTTTTTCATATGATGGAAATAAACAGCTAAAATGCAAATAAAATAAAAAAAGTCTTTATAATTGGGATTGACAGGGGGTGGACACAATAACAGAAACACAAGTGACTGAAAGACATTCGGTGAGAGAGGATAACTTTGGGTATAGATTTTATTTATCATTTTATCCTGTTTTTTTATCTCATTTTATTTTTTTCTTTAATCTTTTATCTATTTTATAATTGTTTTATTTTGTTATTTTATTTTAAATGTTTTTTGTGTATTTATTTAAATTTTCTACTTTACTCACTTTCTTTTTTGATTATTTTATTTTTATTTTTGTTGTTATTTTATAACCTTTTTCCTTGAAGCTTTTTCTTCTCCTCTTTAATTATTTTTATTATTATGTTTTTTGATTTTTATGTATTTCTTTCTTTCCTTTAATATTTTTATTTTAATCTGTGATAATCTTTTTATCGTTATATTTTTGTCCTTTAGTCTTTTCCGTTTTTTAAATATTTTCTTTTATGTTTTTTCATGACTTCATCCCTGACTGAGAGCTGAATTCCCGGAACTCCGTGCCTCCGCATCATTTACTGTTCACGGACCACCCGCTTACATCACTGCTTCACTGCACATCCGCGGAGTAAAACAGTTCCTGTATTTAACGCATCGTATTGCTCCGTTTGAACGCAAACGTGTAATAAAATTGACTGTTGCTAAGAGACCAAGTGTTTAATTATTGTTCACGCTGCCACCAACACGCTCCCGAGTCGTTTTAGTTCACTACGTAGCTCACATTTGGCGCGAAAATTGTCTTGTGTGCGGATGTAGAAAAAAAGGGAGTAGAGAGAGCCGGAGTATTAAATGTCTCGAGAGTGACTCACTGAGACAACAACACAGAGGAGCAGCGCAGCGTTAAGATTGCACTTTTACAGATCACTGTTATCGATTATTGATTGAGAGAGGATATATTTTTCACACGCGGGCTCCGTTGGATAAAACGCACTCTGAAGATTTGACCGTCGCTCACTGGAACATTTGGATTTTACTTGGTTTTCAGTCCCGTCAACTTTATTCTGGGAGTCATAACGGTGAGTTTTAACAGCAGCTAACGGTTAGGTGACTGTTTCAGCGGGACAGTTTTCTCCTCCACGGGGAGAACTTGTCACAAAGCCAGTCTAAAAATATGCCGAATTTACCCCTGCAGTTAGATTTTACCATGGTCACAAACTGTATTTTGGTAGCTGTTACTTTAAACGGTGATTTAATAGTGTTAAAATGGAGTTACATATTTTGCGGCTGTTAGTGTATCTGCAGAGCACCAACATCTCAGCTGTCAACATTTGAGCAAGCATGTTTTTGACCCTCCAGTGTCACAGAATAATCACACTATATTTAACTTAAATACCGCTTCTTTCTTAGTAGCTAATATTGGAAGGTTTTTTGTTTAGTTTTGTTTTTTGCTCTGAACGTTGTTGGTAACAGTTTTTCTAACAAGTGTTGTTTAGTGGATCGAGTGTCCTCTGTTGATTATGAATCTTTTGTATTTGAGTCATATTTTGTAGTTTTAACCTTTATCTATAAACAAAAGAATCCTAAATTGACTGTTTCTTGGATTAAGTTTTGTGGGGCTATTGTACTGTAATTTACCGGTGTCGAATATACCCCTACACTTAGTTTTCTCTGTGGTCACTAAAACCCCTTCAGTTATAGAGACTTGCTGTGTACCTGCTGAGCACTAACACCTCACCTGTCAATATTTGGTTTAACCATGTGTCCTTTTTCCCCTCTGGCCTCAGAGATTTTGACGGGTCACGGAGTTCAGTACACCTGCAACTCCTACCTGATAACAGTCGAAGCATAGGTTATACATGAAGTGTATTTTTTTAAGAATCTTTTTATTTGAGTCATATTTTATAGTGTTAACTTGGACCTCAAAGAAGAGAAAACTAAACTGCCAGTTTTTTGAATGAAGAATGTGGTACTGGCACACTTTAATAACACCCAATACACATAATCTCTTTTTTAATTACAACATAACCCTTTTAAATGGGTTTTTGGGTTATTTACATACAAAATTTAGGAGTAACCTCCTGATGAAGACCCGTCTTTAGAGTCACATCTTAAAGTGATAAGACAACCATTTAAAGAATGTTAAACTGCCTTATTTTTGAATGGAATTTGGTGCATCTCTCCACCCCTAGAAGTTGTGAACATTAGACTTTATATTGGCAGTAATTTTATTCTTATGAATAACTTTAAATGTCAACTGTCCACTGTAGTGCTCATGGTGCTCTGTGGAACATACTTTATGATCATGTCTGTGTCACCGACTATCCCCTTAAATACTCAAACAGGAACTGTGGCAGCTGTAGGGTAACCCCCCCCCCCTCCCCCCGCATGCAAATACTGAACTTGGGTTCAGTATTTGCCAAATTTCAAAATCAGCAATCATATCTTTTATGCTAATTGAGTTATGTTTTCAGAGTGGAACTGAATCTGCAGTTGAACATTCATTAGTGAAAAATGGATTGAAACCACAGAACATGAAGTTTTTACAGGATAATGGTGAAATAGCTGAGGCATCTGGATTTCCTTCTGCACTCACTGCTTTGTGATGAAGATAAGATTACATTTTTTCTGTGATTACACAGGAACACATTTTTGGTATTTTTGTAAACTTTTGATCTCCTTTTTTATAAAATATATAGATAAAATTTAAACCAGAGAAGCCAAAAAGTATAACTTATTTGTACATCAGCTTTTATGTAATCCCTTGTTGAATACTTTAATGTATGGAGGCTCAGTGGGATCATCAGTCCTGTCAGGTAAAACTTGCCAAGCCTGACCTCATGTTTTGTCTCCTCACAGACAGCCATAATGCCGCCGGTGTTAACCACGTCCTGCAGGAACTATGATTATGACTATGACACGGTTCAGCCCTACTTCCTCCTGGATGGCGAGGAGGAGGACTTCTACCTGCCTCCACGCAGCCAGCTCCTCCCAGGCCCCGGCGAGGACATCTGGAAGAAGTTCGAGCTGCTGCCGACGCCTCCCCTGTCCCCCAACCGGAGACCCTCCCTCTCTGATGTCCCGCTGTCCGCCGCTGACCACCTGGAGGCGGTGTCTGACCTGCTGGACGAGGACTGCAACCCCTCCGCGGCCTTCCTCCAGTCCTTCATCATCCAGGACTGCATGTGGAGCAGCAGCTTTGCCGCCGCCGCCAAGCTGGAGAAGGTGGTGTCTGAGAGGTTGGCTGCGCTGCGGGCCCGTCAGGACTCCACCACAACCACCAACACTAACACCACCACAGACAGAGCAGCTGATCAGCAGGTGGACAGCTCTCAGGTGAACGCAGGGTACCTGCAGGACCTCCACACAGCAGCGACAGACTGCATCGACCCCTCTGTGGTGTTTCCATACACCACGCTGAGCGAGAAGAGCCGTGACGGAGCAGCGATGGAGGTGGCATCAGAACTGTGTCTGGACTCACCTCCACTCAGCAGCAGTGACAGTGAATCAGGTGGGGAACAGGCTTTTATTTTGAAAAGAACACTTCCTCAACACTTAAAGGATAATGTGGTTTATTACAAGCCAGGTGTTATTTTCATAGTTTTATCTCTCATTTCTATGAGTCATTGTGACACTGAACAATGTTAGTCTGGTGATGGTTGGTGCTACTCAGTGTAGGAAGACAGTTGTAATATGTCTTCTGTGTCTCTGGAGGAGAAATATACCCATGTCATAGTTATAGTCATCAGATGTCAGTAAGTCAGGGATATGGTTTCTCCAACTTAACAAGTGCTGCAATAACTGTCAAAGTGTTAAAGTTAGTGTTAACTGTGTTATTAATAGTCTGACCAGTGGTGGCAGTTGTTGTTGTTAGCACTTGGTTCATACAGTGACCAGCAGCACTTACACCAGAATGTTTTCCTTATTTTTCCCCAGAAGAGGAAGAGGAAGAAGCTGAGGAGGATGAAGAGATCGACGTGGTGACGGTGGACAGGCGAAAGGTGTCACGGCGGTCAGACGCCGGCAGCAGACCTGACACCTCCCCGCTGGTCCTGAAACGCTCTCACATCAACATCCATCAGCACAACTACGCCGCCCAGCAGCCGTCAGCGACCCTCCAGCAGCCTGCTGGGAAACGGATAAAGTCAGAGAGCAGCTGCCCGGCGGCGCTGAGGCAGAGCGGCGGCCACAGGTGCTGGAGCCCGCGGTCTGACGGCGAGGACCACACCGACAAACGCAGGACTCACAACGTGCTGGAGAGGCAGCGCAGGAACGAGCTGAAGATGAGCTTCCTCACTCTGAGGGACGAAATCCCGGCAGTGGCCAACAACGACAAGGCGGCCAAGGTGGTGATCCTGAAAAAGGCGACAGAGTTCATCGTGGAGATCAGAGAGGACGAGAGGAGGCTGCTGACGATGAAGGACGAGCTGAGGAAGAGGAGCAGGGAGCTGAAACACAGACTGGAGCAGCTGAGGACTTTACATTAACTTTTTAATTTGTTAGTTCATTTTATATTTGTCACATTTTCATGTCGGAAACTGAATTCAGAACATCCGGACTGCAGCTAACATCTTTTTTTAATTATGAATTATTTGTAGTTATTTAAATATGAAAAATAATGACTAATGTAAACTGAACGCAGGAACTACAAGGAGCCTAATTCACTGTCTGTCTGTTTGTATTTATTTTATTTTTATTGACAACTTCTGCACATTTTAATTTAAAGTAGTTTCTTTAAGTTTTGATGTCTGACTGACTGACTGCCGTAACATCATCTCCCAGCTGATAATGATCATGATGATCAATAATTTAATATTATTTTTTAGTTTATTTAATCAATAATTTCTCCCTAAATCATCAGTTGTTATTGCATTGTTTTTATTGTTTTATTTCATTTGTCAAATAGTTTATATTTTTATATTTTCCCTCTTCAGTTGATTCCTTAAAAAATCGGCTGCACGAGAGGAAGTACATCAGAAGCATTGCAAACTCTTCAAAATAAAAGCCCTTCATACACTGGAGGTCCAGTCAATGCTGTAAGATTTGTTTGTTTCTTCACATGCAAATTGCACATTTAAAGGTGATTTATATTCTCTTAATTCATGTCATCATGTGAAAAGAAGTGTTCCCTTACACTCATAAAGATGTCACACCACACACCTTCATTCCTAGTCTCTATGGTAGAAGCCAGAGGTCAAAGGTCACAGAGCAGCTTTTTATTCAGAGGATGAGGTTGAGTTTCAGCCTCTGGAGTTTATTGTGAAATCTGAGGGCGAGAGATGTGATGACGGCCTCATCTAGAGTGTAGAGAAGAGCGGAGTGGCAAGAACAAACTGTAGTGTTGAGGGACAGTTTCATCGGCTAAATCGTAAGACGGTTACAGAGGAGTCCCCTCTCTGTTCTGTCCTCAGTTTCTGAACCAGTTCTGGACTCACAGATTAGTCAACACTCATCAACGTCCAACCTGGCAAACAAACTCAGAGCGGCAGACTGAAGCTGCTGTCGTCACGTTGTGTTTTCCAGACTGAACTCAGAGAAACCAGGTGGAAGTTGTTTACTGTGTATCGTAATTTTTTAAAAACTCAAATAAAAAACTAAATAAATAAATCAGATAAAATAAGCAGATGTGAATGTGTGTTTTTGGTTAGTCCACTTAATTCAATACCTGAAAAATCTGTTTACTTCATGCAAAACTTTCTTATTTGTTCGCAGATTAGTGTCTCAAACCGTGCGGCAGTGACACATTTCTATTGAATCTAAGAATATATCGTCATATCGCCCAACTCTAACTTAGTTTAATACAAAAGACCAAATACACAACCGCACGATCACTGTTCATTGATGTTTTACAACAACTCGGTTACTGTTTTGTCTCTGGGCGTCCGAGGCTGTTCTGACTGGACCCTGTCACCATTTTCTCTCTCTTGCCAATAAAATAAATAAATAAAGAGAAACTGATGAGTCGCAGTGACTCTCTGCTGAGTCATGCAGAGGCCGTCAGCTCGCCAAGGACGGTCAGCAATGAGTGAGGAGCGAAGGATTTCCTGTTTCTGCTGTCACCGATGTGTGAAACCTCCTCGCTCATGCAAATCTTCATCTCAGAAATACAAAAATCCAAATCCCAAATTTCACTGCAGATCTTTTAAAATGCAGATTCACAACCTCAACGATCATATAACAAAATGAAGCATCTTTAGCAGACAGTTTAACCTGCCACACATGTAAAGTTCACAACATATAAAGAAGTTTTATGTGATCTGAAAATCCTTCTCTATTATAGTATATATATCAGTCTTCTGTCTGTTTCATTCATTACAGAGAATCATTATGTCCTCTTTAACTCACTGCCACGGAAATTACTCTTTTCTGACTGGCTGGCAGATGTCTTTCCATATACAGTATGTGGACATCACAAACATAGTTCTGGTCAACAGTTTATAACAGAATGGACTTCCAGGTGTTCATGTAGAGATGATTATGGACTCTCAGACTCTCCACTTGACTCCCGGATGTCCACCAAGAGACAATAATAATAATAATAATAGACTATCAGATGTCCATTTGACTCCAAGGTGTAATGGTGTCTTGGTGGACACTGAGGAGAAAACGTCTCTTCACATTTACCTCAATAGCGATAATACACAACAACGTCGTGTATTACCTTGTATGGTGGACTCGTGTGGTGAAATAATCTCATGATGCAACATAAAAAGCGGTGAACTCTAAACTCGCTGCTGTCCTCTTGACGACGTTATCCTGAGAAATAAACTCCCACCTGCTGCTCACAAATCAGGAGGTCGACTGGTGCACTTTCACTCTGATAAACACACACACACACACACACAGTTAGAGGTCTTGCTAAAAAGTCAATTGGCTCATTCGGCATATCATTGTCTCTTAAACACTGACAGCGGTGTTGTAATATTCCCACCGAGCAACTTTATCCAGACTGTTTTGACACCAAATAGTATTTATATGTTTGCTGAGTTCCAGCTGGGAGACGCCTGCAAGCTGTGAATCTTATCTGACAGACAGAAAGCACAAATCACAGGGATAACAAATGTGTCCGCTCAGTGTTTGTTCATGCTTTCTGGCAGGAAACAGACTGTCTGAGGTGACCTGAGCCCTCGGGGTGAGAAATCATCAGCGTTTATACATCTGCATCAGTCAGTTAGTTCATGTTAATGAGCTGATGTACTAAAAATGGATTATTCCAAGTTTAAATTTGTTATCAGCAACATGAGACACACTCAGTTATCTGCTCACTTTTTCACTGTGAACACACCATGTGCTAAAAACCAGTTCAGAGTCAGTGTGTAGTCTGGATCCAGATAGTCTTAATCCAGGATGAGTACTGGTTGGTCTTTGGGTTTCTGCAGTGTCTTCTACAGGGGCCCAACAGCAAAAACTTGTTGCCCCGGGGCCCCGTTACAGGTTAATCCAGCCATCACACAGTCAGCAGCGAGTGGGAGTGTTTCTGCTGCGTCGGTACGTACGTGTAAACTGTGTGGTAGAAAAAGCAAAAAGGTTCCACAGCTGTTGGACACAACAGGTGGCATTATGTCCGTCAGGCCAGGGATGTGAAGGGTGAACCGTTCTTGAGTGTGTTTCAGATGTACTTATGGAGGTTTCAAGAGCTACGAGGTTGTTGAGGTCCTTGAGAATGTTTAATGTCTCTTAAGAGGCTAGCCTTCCTGAACAGAGTCTGGAGGTTCTTGAGGGGCTATGAAATAACCTTTAGGAGGAGACAGGGTTCTTCATGAAGGTTCTTAAGTGTATTTTAAATGTCCTGGGTGTTCTTGAGGAGCTTCTAAATGACCTTTCGTAGGAGTCAGGGGTCACAGTGGAGACTGTTGAAGTGTTAACTATCCTTTTGGGTGTTCCAGGACTGACTGGGAGGTTGTTGAGGTCCTTGAAAGGGTTTTTAAATGCCCCTGAAGAGGTTAGGTTTCTTGAAGAGGTTCTACAAAGTTTTGAGAGGTTTTTGAACAACCTAAAGGAGGAGCAAGCTGTGTTTTAAATGTAGTTTTGGACGTTCCAGGAGTGACTGAGGCAGTCCGGGAAGTCCCTCAGCCGATTTATACTGTAAAGGTTCCTTAAGAAATAAGACTTCCTGAGGAGGTTCTGGAGGTCCTTTACAGGTTTCATTATTTGTTTTGGAGAGGTCCTGGTTCTTGGAGGGGGTTTAAATAACATTCAGGAGGAGACAGGGGTCTCCAAGGAGTTTCTGGAGGATCGTAACTGTGTTTTAAATCAACTTGTGGTCGGGATTGCTGAGGAGGTTCTGGTGGTTTTAGGGGGTGTCAAATGTCTTTTTTGAGGGTCTAGGTGTGACAGACAAGGTTCTGGAAGTCCTTGAGAAGTCATGGTCAAGGTCATGGAAACTTTACTGTGTCTTATGGCATGACACCGTTTCCAAATCTGGTTCCAGACCTCTCAGTCACTGCACACATCCTAGATTTTTTCAGACAACTGGTGTTGGGCTCGTGCTGTGTTCACATCATGTGGGATAAATGGTTTCAGGCACTTTGTTTAATACGAACGTCCTTGGGGCGTACCACATTAATCCTGTGTGCTTGTTTATGTAGCACTGATATGCAACAGCAAATACATTTACAAAGAAATGTATGCAAATGCCACCTGGATAACATAAAGAAGAAACGTTAAGTAACATATCGCGAGTCGCAAAATATACTATACCAGCAGGTGTGTAACCTGCCGTATCCTTTAGGGGCTTCCTGAGGACGTCCTGGTGGTTTGTAAGGGTGCCAACTGCCATTTTGTGCTTTTCTGGAGTTTTATATTTTTAGGTCTGCAGACAGTTTAAGTGGGCTGCTGCCAGCTGTGAAAGTGTTAACCTACAGTGTAATGTATGAAAGACAAACACATGAGGTCAGTGAATCTTTCTGCGTGAATGAGGGTTAAACAATTACCAGTATTATTCCTCAGAGGCAACGTCCTCCTCACAGAAACTGCTGTTTAATCACATAGTTTGAGGTATTCAAATAAGAGCAAACAGTCACTGATTTCCTGGGACAGTCGGCTGGAGGTCAGTGAACATCCAGGGAGAGATTTGCATGGAGGCTCCACAGAGTAATTCCATTGTTAATAATTGGTTAAGTGTCACAATTCACATAACGGTGATTTTCAGGAAACAGAATGCAGACTGGCTGGAGAGTTAATACAGATTATTACTGAACTAAATTCATGTTCATGGTGATATTAAAAAAGTGCATGTGTAGAGTATTCTGGTGTGTCATTGCGCCAACATTTCTATCCAAACTTTTAAACAAAAGATCAAAAGTGTGTGACTGTCCTGGATGTTTCTCTCTTTAGACTTGCAAATAATAAAGAAGAATTTAAGTATTCCTGATCTTAAAGTTTAAAGTCTATAAGCAGGTGTTTGTTTGTGACAGTAAACAGTAGCGTGCTGCAGGGATGATGATGTGTTTCTGTAGTCCAACCAGGAAGTTAGCGTCGCCCTGGTTCCCTCCACAAACAGCCAATGGGATGTTTCTATTGGATTCTGGATTATTGCAGAAAACAACAGTTTATGATTCTTACATGTTGTGTTCAGCAAGATAATCTTCACACATGAACACCACTTTATGATGTTTGAGGCATAAAGTCAATCTGCAGAAGTAAAAAGCTAACGTTAGGCTGTAAACCAGCTACACCACGGTCACATGACTTCAGCGTCTCCACCACTGAGCTTCCAGCGCTGACCTCTTCTACAAAAGCCTTTGGGAAAGTTTGAGTTAGAACAGTTTGCAGTATAAACCCAACGAGGCTGTAAAGGCGGACGAGTGAGTAGATGAGTTTCTGTGTTCGGCGTGATGACGTTTAATGTCCCCGACAACCTCTGTAGTCTCATTTAGACACTTGTTAGCAACCGCCTTTTTTAAGACACGGAAAAGCTTCAAAACTCACCAGTGGAGTATTTACTGACGGATTTTATGTCGCAGAACAAAACGCTTGTGTTACCCACAGACCTTATTTCAGGCATCTAACCAAAAACCCATTCAAGAAACCCACTGACTTCCAGACGAGGGAACAGGAAGAGCTAACATGCTAACATGCTAACTCGCTTCAGGGTTTCAGGACTCGTTCCTGCAGAACTCTGTTGAGAATCACAATATGACACACCTGAGTGAAACGACATGGTCACATGATGCGCCACCTGAGGACTGTTAATCCGGAGAACATGCGACTGAGGACACAAAGATACTCGGTTGTGACATGAGAAGGTCTCATTTCTTGTCTGTATTTGGAGGAACAGAAAATAAACAACTAAAATGCAGCTGAAGAACCTGTAGAGTTAATGAGGTGAGTCATGGACAGTGTTCTTGCCTCACAGCAGGACGCCATAGAGCCTGGATCCAGACCTCCAGCAGGTCTGGTGTTCATTGTTGTTATTTTATCTGGTTGGTCAACGAGGAAAACATTCAGCTTTGGATGAATTTTGTCACTGTAACGTTTTTCATAGAGCAAACATACAGAAGTGGAACAAAAACACTGCAGGATGACAAACAGCCAAATAATTAAACAGAGTGCACAATGAGCAAATAATTAGGAAGAGAAAATATACACATTTAAAATAATAATGCTGTAGTACTAATACTAATATTATAATAACAACAATAAATTATGTAAAACTGAAGGTTACATATATTTGGAAGTTTTTCTGCTTTAGTACGACGATGGGAACTCTGTGTCAGGATCCTCAGAGGACCGAAAAGAACGAGAGGTTTCTATAAAGAGATTTAGTTATGATGATGTTTCGTATAAAACAAAGTGACGCATGCTGATCTTCACACTTAGACAAACTGTTATTGATTGGAGCTCCCTTTCTTCTATAAAGGGCTAGCGAGCTGCTTTGTCCTGCGCTTCCTGTTACCTGTTTCAATGTCCAAATGTGAGGTTGCAGCTAACAGGTTGTAGTACTAAGCAGATTAGGGTGAAGTAAAGTTCACGTCGGTTCCAAGTGGGTCAAAGTTTTCCACCTCGTTCAGGTTGCAGGTGGAGCAGGTGGACTGGACCCGAGAAAACAACCGGTCTCCCAGAGGACACAAGGCCTCAGTCAGGAGTTTAAAGTCTGTTTTCAGGGCTGAGCTGGAGGCTAGCAGTTTCCCGCTGCGTCCAGTCTTTCCAGTCTCTTTACTGGAAGCA
Organism: Macquaria ambigua; assembly: GCA_008360985.2. NCBI lineage: Eukaryota > Metazoa > Chordata > Actinopteri > Centrarchiformes > Percichthyidae > Macquaria > Macquaria ambigua. Next base: position 3,989 of record VMKM01004564.1, on the reverse strand, counting down.
CCAACTGATATCTGTCTTCTCATGTGGCCCTGCAGGGTTTGTTTAACAGTCGGCAGTGTACAGTGGAGTGCAGAGTGTGTGGGAGCCTCTGCTGACAGTTTTTCCAGTCTGCCCCGAAGCTGTTTAACTGTTAGAAACATTAGCATGCAAATCGGTCCGGATGTCATTTTCACAGAAAAGGTGACAGCTTCATGCCAGGTCAGAGCCGGTTTCACAGAATCAACCAGCAGCTCTTTATTAACATTTACACCGTGAGAAACCGTCTGTTTTATCAGTCCAAAACCCACATATATGAAACGTAGGATCATTTATGATACATCCTGACGTCTGAGGAGCTGGAACCAGTGAATGTTTGGCACTTTTGCATTTTTGCTTGAAAACTCACAGAAACTCAAACAAGACGATTCGTGGTCTCCAGAGGACGGCTCCTGTCCTCCAGCTGCACCATCACGCCAAAACTCTCTCACAGGAAATATAAAAATAAAAAAAACTTTTTGGCAAGTCCCCCAACTTTATGTAAGCGCAACTAAATAGCTGAAGTGTGACCCAATGGCTTTGCCCAACTTCTACCTGAGCAGAGATCTAATCAGCCAGAATAACTGAAAAAGCCCTGTGTGGGTGTGCAGGGAAATGATTTTAGTCATCAATTAAAGATCATGAAGGTCTTAAAAACGGTTAAACAGCAGCTGTGGGCCTCCAGCAGCCGGCTGAAAACCAGCTGAAACTTAACCACAGAAATGTATTGGGACATTGTTACAGCTGCCTCTGTTCATGCAGGTAAAATTCAACTTTGTCAAAAACATCCAGAATAATAACAGTGAGGTTACAGCCCTGTACTCCCCCCACCCATCCTGCTGAGCCCCCATGGGACACCATGATGGTATCCCCCGTAACACCACCCGCCCTCCACCCTGCCCACGCTCGGTGCGTCTGCTGCAGGGTTTCCCGAGCGTAAGTTCCTCCCCAGGCTGAGCGGAAAGTGAAACTTTTCTGTCTGCGGACCACCATCAGCACAAGCTGCCGACCGCAGGAACAGCGCCGCGTTCACTTTCCAGAGACGTAACAGTTGTTTCATCACACGATAGATTTTCTGTTGTTGTGGTTTGGAGCCAGCGAGAGGCTACATGCTGGAAAACACATGATGTTCTCAAACACAACAAATACAACGTCATTTAGAAAATGGAGAGTAGGGGAACAGGTGTGGCAGAAGAAAATCAATTTAAAGGTCCGCTCACTGAGCGAGTCCTCCTTCGCTGGTGTAGGCCGTGAAATGTGACTGAAGGTAAAAACAGAAGTCTGATTTGTGAGTGAGATGTTCATGTTGTGTCACAGTGCAAAGCACAAATAAATAAAGGGGCAAAAACTTCAAAATAAACTGCAGGTCGTGGCGAAGGAGCTGCAAAAAAATAAGATGCAGTAGAACAAAAATAAACATGAAATCTTTGAAAAAACATTTGCTGTTGGTAGAAATCACACTACAGAAACCTACTGTATGGAGCTGGGACAGCATGTGCTTTACCCTGCTTTAAACTGATGTTAAGCTGCTGTTAATAAAACTAAAATCGCTCCTTCTGAATCACTGGAAGGCTTTTAATGTGAAAGAAATGGAGGAAGTAACAGCAGCAACAGAACATCAACATTTTCAACAGTTTCTAACTAAACATAAGATCAAATATAAAATGTCTCAAATAAAGTCCTGATTCTGTCATAATGTCAGGTAAATGAAGGCCACACCAACAGTTTGAGAATGTCCAATATACTGTGGCACCTAACTCTGTACACAACAAATAAGAAAATACAAAACTAAATAACAAGTGGCTAAATGCATCCAACACAAGAGAATCCTGATCAGAGAGACGACAGATGAAAGAAAATATCACAGATGAAGGATTACTGTCAGTGGGGGGGGGCAAAGGCAGAAACGTGCTGTTAAATTTGGAAAGTATATAAATGTGTCAGAAGACGCAGAAATCAGCATGTGTGAGTAAAGTGTGAGTCATCAGGTGTCTCCACGCTCCATCAGCCCGTCAGAGCACCAACTTTCCACAACACCACCCGATCTGAATCAGTGCTCTGACGCCTCCACGCTGCTCGTTTGGTATCGCCTGTCTCTGTACTGAGGACTGTGAACTTCTTCAAACATCTCTTCTTCTGGAAACAAAACAGCTTCAAATGAGCATGTTGACACACTAGATATGTGTTTGTGCACGTAAACGTCACGTCCTTCTTTCAGAAACCTGAACATGTTACCTGAAGTACTCAGAAAGTAGAAACTGGCAGTAAAACACCTGGTCAGGAGAGTTTATAAAAAATAAAAATACAACTAACAGCAGGACAGTCGAGCGTGGTTAGTTCAGTGTCTGTAATAACGGCAGGACAGTCCAGCGTGGTTAGTTCAGTGTCTGTAATAACGGCAGGACAGTCCAGCGTGGTTAGTTCAGTGTCTGTAATAACGGCAGGACAGTCGAGCTTGGTTAGTTCAGTGTCTGTAATAACGGCAGGACAGTCGAGCGTGGTTAGTTCAGTGTCTGTTATAACGGCAGGACAGTCGAGCGTGGTTAGTTCAGTGTCTGTAATAACGGCAGGACAGTCCAGCGTGGTTAGTTCAGTGTCTGTAATAACGGCAGGACAGTCCAGCGTGGTTAGTTCAGTGTCTGTTATAACGGCAGGACAGTCGAGCGTGGTTAGTTCAGTGTCTGTAATAACGGCAGGACAGTCCAGCGTGGTTAGTTCAGTGTCTGTTATAACGGCAGGACAGTCGAGCGTGGTTAGTTCAGTGTCTGTAATAACGGCAGGACAGTCGAGCGTGGTTAGTTCAGTGTCTGTTATAACGGCAGGACAGTCCAGCGTGGTTAGTTCAGTGTCTGTTATAACGGCAGGACAGTCGAGCGTGGTTAGTTCAGTGTCTGTAATAACGGCAGGACAGTCGAGCTTGGTTAGTTCAGTTTCTGTAATAACGGCAGGACAGTCGAGCGTGGTTAGTTCAGTGTCTGTAATAACGGCAGGACAGTCCAGCGTGGTTAGTTCAGTGTCTGTAATAACGGCAGGACAGTCGAGCGTGGTTAGTTCAGTGTCTGTTATAACGGCAGGACAGTCGAGCTTGGTTAGTTCAGTGTCTGTAATAACGGCAGGACAGTCGAGCGTGGTTAGTTCAGTGTCTGTTATAACGGCAGGACAGTCGAGCGTGGTTAGTTCAGTGTCTGTAATAACGGCAGGACAGTCCAGCGTGGTTAGTTCAGCGTCTGCTATAACGGGCAGGACAGTCCAGCCGGTTAGTTCAGCGTCTGTTATAACGGCAGGACAGTCGAAGCTGCAAGCTTAGTTCAGTGTCTTAATAACGGCAGACATCCAGCGTGGTTAGTTCAGTGTCTGCAATAACGGGCAGGACAGTCGAGCGCGGGTTAGTTCAGTGTCTGTAATAACGCAGGACAGTCCAGCCGGTTAGTTCAGCGTTCGTTATAACGCATGACAGTCGAAAGCCGCGGTTAGTTCAAAGTGTCTGTTAAGTAACGGCAGGACAGTCGAGCGTGGTTAGTTCAGTGTCTGTAATAATGGCAGGACAGTCGAGCGTGGTTAGTTCAGTGTCTGTAATAACGGCAGGACAGTCGAGCGTGGTTAGTTCAGTGTCTGTAATAACGGCAGGACAGTCGAGCTTCTGGTTGTTCAGTGTCCGTAATAACGGCAAGGACAGCTCTGTGCCGGTTAGTTCAGCGTCTGTTACAACGCAGGACAGTCGAAATGCGGTTAGTTCAGCGTCTGCCATAACGCAGGACAGTCGAAATGGTTGCCCAGTGTTCGTAATCACGGCAGGACAGTCCAGCGTGGTTAGTTCAGTGTCTGTTATAACGGCAGGACAGTCGAGCGTGGTTAGTTCAGTGTCTGTAATAACGGCAGGACAGTCGAGCTTGGTTAGTTCAGTTTCTGTAATAACGGCAGGACAGTCGAGCGTGGTTAGTTCAGTGTCTGTAATAACGGCAGGACAGTCCAGC
>VMKM01004563.1:0-15220 GCA_008360985.2 Macquaria ambigua | reverse complement strand
CGAGTGACAAACAGTACTCTTCATCAAGCTGGGTCCAACTTTCTCCGATTGCTGTTGCCAGATCAGCTTTGCAGGTTGGAGCCTTGTCATGGACCATTTTCTTCAAATTCCACCACAGATTTTGGATTGGATTGATATCCGGACTATTTGCAGGCCATGACATTGACCTTATGTGTCTTTCTTCAAGGAAAGTTTTTGCTCTATGGCAAGATGCATTATCATCTTGAAAAATAATGTCGTCATCCCCAAACATCCTTTCAACTGATGGGATAAGAAAAGTGTCCAAAATGTCAACGTAAACTTGTGCATTTATTGAAGATGTAATGAGTGCCTTTACCTGACATGCAGCCCCATATCATCAATGACTGTGGAAATTTGCATGTTTTCTTCAGGCAGTCATCTTCATAAATCTCAGTGGAACGGCACCAAACAAAAGTTCCAGCATCATCACCTTGCCCAATGCAGATTCGCGATTCATCACTGAATATGACTTTCATCCAGTCATCCACAGTCCACGATTGCTTTTCCTTAGCCCATTGTAACCTTGATTTTTTCTGTTTAGGTGTTAATGATTGCTTTCGTTTAGCTTTTCTGTATGTAAATCCCATTTCCTTTAGGCGGTTTCTTACAGTTCGCTCACAGACGTTGACTCCAGTTTTCCCCCATTTGTTCCTCATTTGTTTTGCTGTGCATTTTCTGTTTTCAAGACATATTGCTTTAAGTTTTCTGTCTTGACGCTTTGATGTCTTCCTTGGTCTACCAGTATGCTTGCCTTTTACAACCTTCCCATGTTGTTTGTACTTGGTCCAGATTTTAGACACAGCTGACTGTGAACAACCAACATCTTTTGCAACATTCCGTGATGATTTACCTTCTTTAAGAAGTTTGATAATCCTCTCCTTTGTTTCCACTGACATCTCTCGTGTTGGAGCCATGATAAATGTCAGTCCACTTGGTGCAACAGCTCTCCAAGGTGTGAGCACTCCTTTTTAACTGCAGACTAATTAGCAGATTTGATCTGATGCAGGTGTTAGTTTTGGAAATGGGAATTTACAGGGTGATTCCATAATTGTTTCCCTCTGCTTGATCTAAAAAAGCAATTGTTATTGACTACCACAATTTCTTTTCTGGATTTCTTTTAGTGTTTCTTAAAGCCAGAACGTTGCCATTTTCAATGACTTTAGTTTTGTGGCATGTCTGTGATCTGCTTTTTTTTCTACAAAATGAAACGACTGAATGAACATCCTCCAAGACTGGTGATTCCATAATTTTTGCCAGGGGTTGTAGTTTCATACCTGCTGTGAGGGTGTCATTAAACCAGAAATGTTTCATTGCTCGAGAAGAGGAAGTGCAATCTTACTGTTGTCCAATGGTCACACTCTGTCCTGCTACAAGATGTTTTTTACCTGAACGCAACTAATCCTGATGAGTACCAGGATTCAGGTTTGGGCTGTTTTGTCCTTGTTTTTTAGAATTGGCTGTTAGCAAAGGCCAGATTATGTTAGGCGCAGGCGTCCGAGGCTACAGCACCGAAAATGTACATTTTGTCCAATTACATTTCAAACGTAATGTATGCAGTGAAAATAAATGACAATTGGGCAGTGTTCAGGCCGAACAGCAGGGAGCAGGGATTATAGCCGTGGTTTGTAGCACTGGCTGGGGTTTGGACTCATTTTTAGGCCTGTGCAGAACTTTACTGCCCCATACCCCAGTGTCTTGTCTTTGATTATAGGGTTACTATTGATCTATAAAAGAGACATGCGGGGAGTGATTGTGAAAAGTGATGCCAAAATACCCTCTGTGTGTGTGTGTTCTCAAATGTCAACCATCTTTGATCAAAGGTTGCTAGCATGGTTCTATTGTGGGCCAAAAGGAAGTTCTGCAACTTTACTAGACACCGTGGCCCATTTCACACCGACTTGATGAAACTTTTGATGTGTTTTTTGGAATTTGAATGCACATCATTGCTTACAAGAAGAAAAGTGATCATTTGTTGGGACAAAGGTATTGGGTAGTAAACTTTACAGCACCATCTGCTAGCCACTGGAGTCAAGGTATTTGGTTTTGTTGTGCAATAATTTAAATGTCAACATAAAAGGTTTTGCTTTAAATTCCAATTACTTTTTACGGTTTTATTTTTTTCTTTTAAAACGTAGACGTAGCACATGGGAATATAACATGTCTACAATTGTAACATAACATAGGACAGTATAAAAGGCAAACAAATTAAAATAAAGAGAATGAACCAAAAAACAAATGTGCTTTACAATGTCTTGCAGAAGAGCGGCAATTTATTGTGCTTTCTATTAGATATTTTCTTTAGGTGTGCATAAAAGCCTTTCAGGGCGTCAAATGTTGTGCTACGCGAGACGACTGCTGGTTCTTATATTTGGGAAAGTCGTCGTTGTCGTTCGTATGTGTTGCTTGAGCACATTTAGCTTCTGCTGGAGCCAGTTTTCAGTGCCTTTGTCTCCCTGTGTCCTCTCAGTAGCCGTCATGGGCGAGGTGGAGCTGTCCTGTCGGGCTTACAGGCGCATCTCAATGAATTAGAATATCGTGGAAAAGTTCATTTTTTTCAGTAATTCAATTCAGAAAGGGAAACTCATATATTATATAGATTCATTACACACAGAGTGAAATATTTCAAGCCTTTATTTCCTTTAATTTGAATGATTATGGCTTACAGCTAATGAAAACCCAAAATTCAGTATCTCAGAAAATTAGAATATTGTGAAAAATGTCAATATTGTAGACTCACTGTGTCACACTCTAATCAGCTAATTAACTCACAACACCTGTAATGGTTTCCTGAGCCTTTAAATGGTCTCTCAGTCTGGTTCAGTAGGCTACACAATCATGGGGAAGACTGCTGACTTGACAGTTGTCCAGAAGACAGTCATTGACACCCTCCACAAGGAGGGTAAGCCACAAAAGGTCATTGCTAAAGAAGCTGGCTGTTCACAGAGTGCTGTATCCAACCAAATTCATAGAAAGTTGAGTGGAAGGGAAAAGTGTGGTAGAAAAAGGTGCACAAGCAACAGGGATAACCGCAGCCTTGAGAGGATTGCAAAGCAAAGGCCATTCAAGAATTTGGGGGAGATTCACAAGGAGTGGACTGAGGCTGGAGTCAGTGCATCAAGAGCCACCACGCACAGACGTATCCAGGACATGGGCTACAACTGTCGCATTCCTCGTGTCAAGCCACTCCTGAACCAGAGACAATGTCAGAAGCATCTTACCTGGGCTAAGGAGAAAAAGAACTGGACTGTTGCTCAGTGGTCCAAAGTCCTCTTTTCAGATGAAAGTTAATTTTGCATTTCATTTGGAAGGTCCCAGAGTCTGGAGGAAGAGTGGAGAGGCACAGAATCCAAGTTGCTTGAAGTCCAGTGTGAAGTTTCCACAGTCAGTGATGATTTGGGGAGCCATGTCATCTGCGGGTGTTGGTCCACTGTGTTTTATCAAGTCCAAAGTCAATGCAGCTGTCTACCAGGACATTTTAGAGCACTTCATGCTTCCTTCTGCTGACAAGCTTTATGGAGATGCTGATTTCATTTTCCAGCAGCACTTGGCACCTGCCCACACTGCCAAAAGTACCAATACCTGGTTCAATGACCATGGTATTACTGTGCTTGATTGGCCAGCAAACTCGCCTGACCTGAACCCCATAGAGAATCTATGGGGTATTGTCAAGAGGAAGATGAGAGACACCAGACCCAACAATGCAGACGAGCTGAAGGCCGCTATCAAAGCAACCTGGCCTTCCACAACACCTCAGCAGTGCCACAGGCTGATCGCCTCCATGCCACGCCGCATTGATGCAGTAATTCATGCAAAAGGAGCCCCGACCAAGTATTGAGTGCATATATATATGAACATACTTTTCAGTAGGCCGACATTTCTGTATTAAAAATCCTTTTTTTATTGGTCTTATGTACTATTCTAATTTTCTGAGATACTGAATTTTGGGTTTTCATTAGCTGTAAGCCATAATCATCAAAATTAAAGGAAATAAAGGCTTGAAATATTTCACTCTGTGTGCAATGAATCTATATAATATATGAGTTTCACTTTCTGAATTGAATTACTGAAAAAAATGAACTTTTCCACGATATTCTAATTCATTGAGATGCACCTGTATGTGAAGATGTACCCGCACTCCTGCCTGTTTCCGCGGTGCAGCATCAACGGGCTGCTGTTGTCGTCCACTTCGGCAGGCGGCGCTGTGTGTGTGACGGACTGTGTACCGCTGCTTCACTCCCACCTGTCTCTGGCTCCCATCACTCAGCTGGCCCTCACACAGGTAGGACACCTGCTGGCAGGTGTGGCGCAAAGTTAGGTATCGTCACAGTCTCTTGAAACACAGTCCAAATTTATAGCTGGTTTGTGTAAGCCCCAAATCATACCTCTCATGCAAAAACCAAGTATCAAAATGTCAGCTTTTCATGAGCTACCGAACATCGTGATAATAATCCAGTGTGTTTTTAAATGGTTTATTTAGCTTTAAAAGTCATAGAATTTAATGACCTCTGCTTTGTTCATATTGCTGTTATTATGTGCTACTGCATGTCACCTGTGACCTATCCTGTTTCATGCCATTGTTTTCTATATTTTACAGATATCTGTAGACATTCTGTCTTTACTCGGATATTCTGTCCTGCTGTCTTTTCAAAACTCTATTTTATTTTACAGTCCTGACAGGCAGCTCTCTGTTTGCCCTCACATCAACCTGTCCACCCCTGCTCTCCTGCCGGCGCATCCTTCAGCTCTCACCGCCTGCATGAAGCTCCGGAACAGCGCGTCCAGCAGCATCAGCAAAACTTATATGGGGTGTTCATGAGATAATCTAAAATGTTTGTATATATTTATATTTAATTTTGTTATATATATTATACAATATGCATATTTATATATATATATATGCTATACTATACTACATTATATTTGATATTATGTTATATTGCTGTACTATATCTTATATCCCATACTATATTATACTGCACTATATTATGTTATACTGTTTTATTACATTATATACTATAATATTTCAATATCAATATAGAATTTAAACTTCTATTCTTATTTTTGTTGTTATATATAAAATGTATATTTATTTTTTGCTTTCTCTTATTCCTGTCCTGTGCTGCTGAATTTCCCCTCTGGGGATCAATAAAGGCTTATCTTATCTTAATTTTAAATACAACATTTTTCATTAAAAAAAAAGAAAAAAAGAAAAATGCTTTTCTGAAATTATAATTGGTCATCATTATGTTCATCCTTGTTCCTTTTGATTCATTACATGTCCACCAAATATAACCATGAAATTGACTTCTTTGTGAATTAAATTTAAAAGGTTTAACAGCCAGATAACAAATGTGTATCTGATTTATTGTGTGTGTGTGTGTGTGTGCGCGCGTTTAACTGTGACACTCATCTAGTCGAGCAGAAAGCTTAATTTCCCTGTACTCAGTCAAGCATTACTTTCAGCTTTACCGCGATGAAGCTGACCTGATACTTGTACTCTTTCCTACTTTTATCAAATATCTACTTAGTTGGGCTGTTGGACTGTGAAGACTAGATTCCCATGTTCAAGGACGAAAGCCTCTCAACTAGCATTTTGTAGTTCCTGTAATGCAGTGGACTGCTGTCCCTGTCAGGTAATTAGCCACACCTGCCTTTAACTACTCAAACCTGTGCCCAGTTACTCAGCAAGGTAAGAGGGGACAGATGAAAAAGAGCTCCAGTGTTAGCTCACTGACTTGTTGTTTTCAGACTGGTTCAGTTGAAGCTGACTTGAGTTTGCAGCTTCACTGTGGTTGAAGCCATGTGGTTTCTCTTAAGGTAAATTTTAAAGTTGTTGAGTTTTCTTTTTTATTTCTTTCTTTTTTTTAATCGTCTGTTCAATGCATTCAGCTCAAATTATAGATTAACTTGGGGTTGTCTTGTCTAGTTGGCTGTTGTTGTCCTTGCTAGCTGATGGAAGACATCAAGCAAATGGTAAGTTGACTCAAGTTGTGAAACTACTTAATTGGTTGTATGCATGGGCTAAAATATTTACTCAACAGCTTACAGTATTGTATCTGCGGTGAAGTATGGAGGTGATGACGTGCCAGTTTCAGGCTATGGACTGGATCCAAGTGATGTGAACACTGGAAACAAATCTTCATCGAGCACTGGCAGCTATCCACCTGTGAGGTGGATAGCTAGACTGTTGGGGCAGCAGCCTAGCTATCTGCCTCAGCCGCAGGTGCCGCAGCAGCCTACCTATCTGCCTCAGGTGGCCCAGCAGCCTAGCTCTCACCCTCAGCTACAGGTGCCTCAGCGACTGTCACATGTGAGGTGGATAGCCAGACAGCCTAGCTATCTGCCCCAGCAGCCCAGCTCTCAGCCGCAGGTGCCCCAGCAGCCCAGCTATCCTCTCAGCCGCAGGTGCCGCAGCAGCCCAGCTATCCCTCTCAGCCGCAGGTGCCGCAGCAGCCCAGCTATGCGCCTCAGCAGCCTAGCTCTCCGCAGGTGCCGCAGCAGCCCAGCTATGCGCCTCAGCAGCCTAGCTCTCTGCCGCAGGTTCCCCAGCAGCCCAGCTATGCGCCTCAGCAGCCTAGCTCTCTGCAGCAGGTGCCGCAGCAGCCTAGCTATGCGCCTCAGCAGCTTAGCTCTCAGCCGCAGGTTCCCCAGCAGCCCAGCTATGCGCCTCAGCAGCCTAGCTCTCAGCCGCAGGTTCCCCAGCAGCCCAGCTATGCGCCACAGCAGCCTAGCTCTCAGCCGCAGGTTCCCCAGCAGCCCAGCTATGCGCCTCAGCAGCCTAGCTCTCAGCCGCAGGTTCCCCAGCAGCCCAGCTATGCGCCTCAGCAGCCTAGCTCTCTGCAGCAGGTCCCGCAGCAGCCCAGCTATGCGCCTCAGCAGCCTAGCTCTCTGCAGCAGGTGCCGCAGCAGCCCAGCTATGCGCCTCAGCAGCCTAGCTCTCTGCAGCAGGTGCCGCAGCAGCCCAGCTATGCGCCTCAGCAGCCTAGCTCTCTGCAGCAGGTGCCGCAGCAGCCCAGCTATGCGCCTCAGCAGCCTAGCTCTCTGCAGCAGGTGCCGCAGCAGCCCAGCTATGCGCCTCAGCAGCCTAGCTCTCTGCAGCAGGTGCCGCAGCAGCCCAGCTATGCGCCTCAGCAGCCTAGCTCTCTGCAGCAGGTGCCGCAGCAGCCCAGCTATGCGCCTCAGCAGCCTAGCTCTCTGCAGCAGGTGCCGCAGCAGCCCAGCTATGCGCCTCAGCAGCCTAGCTCTCTGCAGCAGGTGCCGCAGCAGCCCAGCTATGCGCCTCAGCAGCCTAGCTCTCTGCAGCAGGTGCCGCAGCAGCCCAGCTATGCGCCTCAGCAGCCTAGCTCTCTGCAGCAGGTGCCGCAGCAGCCCAGCTATGCGCCTCAGCAGCCTAGCTCTCTGCAGCAGGTGCCGCAGCAGCCCAGCTATGCGCCTCAGCAGCCTAGCTCTCTGCAGCAGGTGCCGCAGCAGCCCAGCTATGCGCCTCAGCAGCCTAGCTCTCTGCAGCAGGTGCCGCAGCAGCCCAGCTATGCGCCTCAGCAGCCTAGCTCTCAGCCGCAGGTGCCCCAGCAGCCCAGCTATCCCTCTCAACCGCAGGTGCCGCAGCAGCCCAGCTATGCGCCTCAGCAGCCTAGCTCTCAGCCGCAGGTGCCCCAGCAGCCCAGCTGTCAGCCTCAGTTGCCGGTGCAGCCTCAGCCGCCGGTGCAGCCTCAGCCTCAGCCGCCTAGCTATCCGCCTCAGGTGCCCCAGCCGCCTGTGCTGCCTCAGCCTCAGCCTCAGCCGCCTAGCTATCCGCCTCAGGTGCCCCAGCCGCCTGTGCTGCCTCAGCCTCAGCCTCAGCCGCCTAGCTATCCGCCTCAGGTGCCCCAGCCGCCTGTGCTGCCTCAGCCTCAGCCTCAGCCGCCTAGCTATCCGCCTCAGGTGCCCCAGCCGCCTGTGCTGCCTCAGCCTCAGCCTCAGCCGCCTAGCTATCCGCCTCAGGTGCCCCAGCCGCCTGTGCTGCCTCAGCCTCAGCCGCCTAGCTATCCGCCTCAGGTGCCCCAGCCGCCTGTGCTGCCTCAGCCTCAGCCTCAGCCGCCTAGCTATCCGCCTCAGGTGCCCCAGCCGCCTGTGCTGCCTCAGCCTCAGCCTCAGCCGCCTAGCTATCCGCCTCAGGTGCCCCAGCCGCCTGTGCTGCCTCAGCCTCAGCCTCAGCCGCCTAGCTATCCGCCTCAGGTGCCCCAGCCGCCGGTGCTGCCTCAGCCTCAGCCTCAGCCGCCTAGCTATCCGCCTCAGGTGCCCCAGCCGCCGGTGCCTCAGCCTGGCTATCCGCCTCAGCCGCCCGTGCCTGTGCCGCCTCAGCCTCAGCCGCCTAGCTGTCAGCCTCAGCCGCCCGTGCCTGTGCCGCCTCAGCCTCAGCCGCCGGTGCCTCAGCCTCCTAGCTATCCGCCTCAAGTGCCTCTGCCTCAGCCGCCTAGCTGTCTTCCTCAGCCGCCGGTGCCCCAGCCGCCTAGCTATCCGCCTCAGGTGCCCCAGCCGCCTAGCTGTCAGCCGCAGGTGCCCCAGCAGCCTGGCTACCCGCCCCAAGGAGTCGCTCCCCAAATGACTACAAATGGGTAAGCTGTGATCATGCCGCATTTTCGTAAGCAAAATTGGCAGAATCGGTGAGTAATCTAGCCAACTTTCATTTCTTACAGACACAGCACCACTGGAGTTTATGGTAACATTGGGAATGGATATGGACTTATCAATCCAGAGGAGCACTGGGCAGGGTAAGTAGTTAAACTCGGCAATTGGATGACTGAAGTTTTCAAACATTGATTTTTCCTTTAATCCATCTTTTGTGTTTTAGGCACCAGACCACTGAAGATGCCTCGACGACTGCTTTCAACTGAGCCATTGTATTGACTTGTCATTTTAAAATAAACTTAACCTGAGTCTGTTTCTCTGACAACAGCTCAGTATCAAGCCAGTGATTTTTGTTTATGGGGCTCAGTTTAATCAAGCAAGTAAAATGCCTGCAATGAGGCAGCACATTTAATCATTTCTCTAGCTCAAAGGGGTTTCTGGTCTGACTTAAGCTCTCTCATCAGATTTTAAAATCACCTGACACAATCCACTTGTATTGACTCTTATAACCAGAGGTGGGTTGATGCTGGAACAGGCTCAGATACACCAGGTTGTATGCTAATGCTACAACCCCTGGCAAAAATTATGGAATCACCAGTCTTGGAGGATGTTCATTCAGTTGTTTAATTTTGTAGAAAAAAAGCAGATCACAGACATGCCACAAAACTAAAGTCATTGAAAATGGCAACGTTCTGGCTTTAAGAAACACTAAAAGAAATTGTGGTAGTCAATAACAATTGCTTTTTTAGATCAAGCAGAGGGAAAAAAATATGGAATCATGAACAACAAACAAACAAAACAACACTACAACACACCACTAGTACTTTGTTGCACCACCTCTGGCTTTTATAACAGCTTTCAGTCTTTGAGGCATGGACTCAACGAGTGACAAACAGTACTCTTCATCAAGCTGGGTCCAACTTTCTCCGATTGCTGTTGCCAGATCAGCTTTGCAGGTTGGAGCCTTGTCATGGACCATTTTCTTCAATTTCCACCACAGATTTTGGATTGGATTGATATCCGGACTATTTGCAGGCCATGACATTGACCTTATGTGTCTTTCTTCAAGGAAAGTTTTCACAGTTTTTGCTCTATGGCAAGATGCATTATCATCTTGAAAAATAATGTCGTCATCCCCAAACATCCTTTCAACTGATGGGATAAGAAAAGTGTCCAAAATGTCAACGTAAACTTGTGCATTTATTGAAGATGTAATGAGTGCCTTTACCTGACATGCAGCCCCATATCATCAATGACTGTGGAAATTTGCATGTTTTCTTCAGGCAGTCATCTTCATAAATCTCATTGGAACGGCACCAAACAAAAGTTCCAGCATCATCACCTTGCCCAATGCAGATTCGCGATTCATCACTGAATATGACTTTCATCCAGTCATCCACAGTCCACGATTGCTTTTCCTTAGCCCATTGTAACCTTGTTTTTTTCTGTTTAGGTGTTAATGATTGCTTTCGTTTAGCTTTTCTGTATGTAAATCCCATTTCCTTTAGGCGGTTTCTTACAGTTCGCTCACAGACGTTGACTCCAGTTTTCCCCCATTTGTTCCTCATTTGTTTTGCTGTGCATTTTCTGTTTTCAAGACATATTGCTTTAAGTTTTCTGTCTTGACGCTTTGATGTCTTCCTTGGTCTACCAGTATGCTTGCCTTTTACAACCTTCCCATGTTGTTTGTACTTGGTCCAGATTTTAGACACAGCTGACTGTGAACAACCAACATCTTTTGCAACATTCCGTGATGATTTACCTTCTTTAAGAAGTTTGATAATCCTCTCCTTTGTTTCCACTGACATCTCTCGTGTTGGAGCCATGATAAATGTCAGTCCACTTGGTGCAACAGCTCTCCAAGGTGTGAGCACTCCTTTTTAACTGCAGACTAAATAGCAGATTTGATCTGATGCAGGTGTTAGTTTTGGAAATGGGAATTTACAGGGTGATTCCATAATTGTTTCCCTCTGCTTGATCTAAAAAAGCAATTGTTATTGACTACCACAATTTCTTTTCTGGATTTCTTTTAGTGTTTCTTAAAGCCAGAACGTTGCCATTTTCAATGACTTTAGTTTTGTGGCATGTCTGTGATCTGCTTTTTTTTCTACAAAATGAAACGACTGAATGAACATCCTCCAAGACTGGTGATTCCATAATTTTTGCCAGGGGTTGTAGTTTCATACCTGCTGTGAGGGTGTCATTAAACCAGAAATGTTTCATTGCTCGAGAAGAGGAAGTGCAATCTTACTGTTGTCCAATGGTCACACTCTGTCCTGCTACAAGATGTTTTTTACCTGAACGCAACTAATCCTGATGAGTACCAGGATTCAGGTTTGGGCTGTTTTGTCCTTGTTTTTTAGAATTGGCTGTTAGCAAAGGCCAGATTATGTTAGGCGCAGGCGTCCGAGGCTACAGCACCGAAAATGTACATTTTGTCCAATTACATTTCAAACGTAATGTATGCAGTGAAAATAAATGACAATTGGGCAGTGTTCAGGCCGAACAGCAGGGAGCAGGGATTATAGCCGTGGTTTGTAGCACTGGCTGGGGTTTGGACTCATTTTTAGGCCTGTGCAGAACTTTACTGCCCCATACCCCAGTGTCTTGTCTTTGATTATAGGGTTACTATTGATCTATAAAAGAGACATGCGGGGAGTGATTGTGAAAAGTGATGCCAAAATACCCTCTGTGTGTGTGTGTTCTCAAATGTCAACCATCTTTGATCAAAGGTTGCTAGCATGGTTCTATTGTGGGCCAAAAGGAAGTTCTGCAACTTTACTAGACACCGTGGCCCATTTCACACCGACTTGATGAAACTTTTGATGTGTTTTTTGGAATTTGAATGCACATCATTGCTTACAAGAAGAAAAGTGATCATTTGTTGGGACAAAGGTATTGGGTAGTAAACTTTACAGCACCATCTGCTAGCCACTGGAGTCAAGGTATTTGGTTTTGTTGTGCAATAATTTAAATGTCAACATAAAAGGTTTTGCTTTAAATTCCAATTACTTTTTACGGTTTTATTTTTTTCTTTTAAAACGTAGACGTAGCACATGGGAATATAACATGTCTACAATTGTAACATAACATAGGACAGTATAAAAGGCAAACAAATTAAAATAAAGAGAATGAACCAAAAAACAAATGTGCTTTACAATGTCTTGCAGAAGAGCGGCAATTTATTGTGCTTTCTATTAGATATTTTCTTTAGGTGTGCATAAAAGCCTTTCAGGGCGTCAAATGTTGTGCTACGCGAGACGACTGCTGGTTCTTATATTTGGGAAAGTCGTCGTTGTCGTTCGTATGTGTTGCTTGAGCACATTTAGCTTCTGCTGGAGCCAGTTTTCAGTGCCTTTGTCTCCCTGTGTCCTCTCAGTAGCCGTCATGGGCGAGGTGGAGCTGTCCTGTCGGGCTTACAGGCGCATCTCAATGAATTAGAATATCGTGGAAAAGTTCATTTTTTTCAGTAATTCAATTCAGAAAGGGAAACTCATATATTATATAGATTCATTACACACAGAGTGAAATATTTCAAGCCTTTATTTCCTTTAATTTGAATGATTATGGCTTACAGCTAATGAAAACCCAAAATTCAGTATCTCAGAAAATTAGAATATTGTGAAAAATGTCAATATTGTAGACTCACTGTGTCACACTCTAATCAGCTAATTAACTCACAACACCTGTAATGGTTTCCTGAGCCTTTAAATGGTCTCTCAGTCTGGTTCAGTAGGCTACACAATCATGGGGAAGACTGCTGACTTGACAGTTGTCCAGAAGACAGTCATTGACACCCTCCACAAGGAGGGTAAGCCACAAAAGGTCATTGCTAAAGAAGCTGGCTGTTCACAGAGTGCTGTATCCAACCAAATTCATAGAAAGTTGAGTGGAAGGGAAAAGTGTGGTAGAAAAAGGTGCACAAGCAACAGGGATAACCGCAGCCTTGAGAGGATTGCAAAGCAAAGGCCATTCAAGAATTTGGGGGAGATTCACAAGGAGTGGACTGAGGCTGGAGTCAGTGCATCAAGAGCCACCACGCACAGACGTATCCAGGACATGGGCTACAACTGTCGCATTCCTCGTGTCAAGCCACTCCTGAACCAGAGACAATGTCAGAAGCATCTTACCTGGGCTAAGGAGAAAAAGAACTGGACTGTTGCTCAGTGGTCCAAAGTCCTCTTTTCAGATGAAAGTTAATTTTGCATTTCATTTGGAAGGTCCCAGAGTCTGGAGGAAGAGTGGAGAGGCACAGAATCCAAGTTGCTTGAAGTCCAGTGTGAAGTTTCCACAGTCAGTGATGATTTGGGGAGCCATGTCATCTGCGGGTGTTGGTCCACTGTGTTTTATCAAGTCCAAAGTCAATGCAGCTGTCTACCAGGACATTTTAGAGCACTTCATGCTTCCTTCTGCTGACAAGCTTTATGGAGATGCTGATTTCATTTTCCAGCAGCACTTGGCACCTGCCCACACTGCCAAAAGTACCAATACCTGGTTCAATGACCATGGTATTACTGTGCTTGATTGGCCAGCAAACTCGCCTGGCCTGAACCCCATAGAGAATCTATGGGGTATTGTCAAGAGGAAGATGAGAGACACCAGACCCAACAATGCAGACGAGCTGAAGGCCGCTATCAAAGCAACCTGGCCTTCCACAACACCTCAGCAGTGCCACAGGCTGATCGCCTCCATGCCACGCCGCATTGATGCAGTAATTCATGCACAAGGAGCCCCGACCAAGTATTGAGTGCATATATATGAACATACTTTTCAGTAGGCCGACATTTCTGTATTAAAAATCCTTTTTTTATTGGTCTTATGTACTATTCTAATTTTCTGAGATACTGAATTTTGGGTTTTCATTAGCTGTAAGCCATAATCATTCAAATTAAAGGAAATAAAGGCTTGAAATATTTCACTCTGTGTGCAATGAATCTATATAATATATGAGTTTCACTTTCTGAATTGAATTACTGAAAAAAATGAACTTTTCCACGATATTCTAATTCATTGAGATGCACCTGTATGTGAAGATGTACCCGCACTCCTGCCTGTTTCAGCGGTGCAGCATCAACGGGCTGCTGTTGTCGTCCACTTCGGCAGGCGGCGCTGTGTGTGTGACGGACTGTGTACCGCTGCTTCACTCTCACCTGTCTCTGGCTCCCATCACTCAGCTGGCCCTCACACAGGTAGGACACCTGCTGGCAGGTGTGGCGCAAAGTTAGGTATCGTCACAGTCTCTTGAAACACAGTCCAAATTTATAGCTGGTTTGTGTAAGCCCCAAATCTTACCTCTCATGCAAAAACCAAGTATCAAAATGTCAGCTTTTCATGAGCTACCGAACATCGTGATAATAATCCAGTGTGTTTTTAAATGGTTTATTTAGCTTTAAAAGTCATAGAATTTAATGACCTCTGCTTTGTTCATATTGCTGTTATTATGTGCTACTGCATGTCACCTGTGACCTATCCTGTTTCATGCCATTGTTTTCTATATTGTACAGATATCTGTAGACATTCTGTCTTTAATCGGATATTCTGTCCTGCTGTCTTTTCAAAACTCTATTTTATTTTACAGTCCTGACAGGCAGCTCTCTGTTTGCCCTCACATCAACCTGTCCACCCCTGCTCTCCTGCCGGTGCATCCTTCAGCTCTCACCGCCTGCATGAAGCTCCGGAACAGCGCGTCCAGCAGCATCAGCAAAACTTATATGGGGTGTTCATGAGATAATCTAAAATGTTTGTATATATTTATATTTAATTGTGTTATATATATTATACAATATGCATTTTATATATATATATATGCTATACTATACTACATATTTGATATTCTGTTATATTGCTGTACTATATATAATGTTATACTATAATACTAAATTTGATTATACTATATCTTATATCCCATACTATATTATACTGCACTATATTATGTTATACTGTTTTATTACATTATATACTATAATATTTCAATATCAATATAGAATTTAAACTTCTATTCTTATTTTTGTTGTTATATATAAAATGTATATTTATTTTTTGCTTTCTCTTATTCCTGTCCTGTGCTGCTGAATTTCCCCTCTGTGGATCAATAAAGGCTTATCTTATCTTAATTTTAAATACAACATTTTTCATTAAAAAAAAAGAAAAAAAGAAAAATGCTTTTCTGAAATTATAATTGGTCATCATTATGTTCATCCTTGCTCCTTTTGATTCATTACATGTCCACCAAATATAACAATGAAATTGACTAATTTGTGAATCCAATTTTAAATTAAATTTAAAAGGTTTAACAGCCAGATAACAAATGTGTATCTGATTTATTGTGTGTGTGTGTGTGTGTGTGTGTGCGCGCGTTTAACTGTGACACTCATCTAGTCGAGCAGAAAGCTTAATTTCCCTGTACTCAGTCAAGCATTACTTTCAGCTTTACCGCGATGAAGCTGACCTGATACTTGTACTCTTTCCTACTTTTATCAAATATCTACTTAGTTGGGCTGTTG
Source organism: Macquaria ambigua (assembly GCA_008360985.2). Classification (NCBI taxonomy): domain Eukaryota; kingdom Metazoa; phylum Chordata; class Actinopteri; order Centrarchiformes; family Percichthyidae; genus Macquaria; species Macquaria ambigua. Next base: position 89 of record VMKM01004563.1, on the reverse strand, counting down.
GACTGTGAAGACTAGATTCCCAGGTTCAAGGACGAAAGCCTCTCAACTAGCATTTTGTAGTTCCTGTAATGCAGTGGACTGCTGTCCCT
>VMKM01004562.1:0-15263 GCA_008360985.2 Macquaria ambigua | reverse complement strand
TGAAAGTAAAACTCCCTGAGCCTCTTAGTCTTGTTACTATATAGAACATTTCTGTCAACATGTTGGATGTAAAAGATATGACAGGCTTTGAAGCCAATTTGACATAATGGCCAAACCGTGTAATTACAACTTCCGGGTCCGTCACGTGATGCACACTGGCCCCAAGAGACTTTTTCCCATAGACTTACATTGTAATTTTTTTTGAGGTACAACAACTAGCCAGTATGAACACTTAAATCGTTCCAGCCCAGAGCGGGCGACGTTGAATCCTATTTAAAACTGCTGGCTAAGGATAAACGTAGATATGCTAAGATTGTTATTCACGTCAGCGGTAATGACACCCGATTGCGCCAATCGGAGGTCACGAAAATTAATGTTGAGTCGGTGTGTACATATGCAAAGACAATGTCGGACTCCGTAGTTTTCTCTGGGCCCCTACCTAATCTTACTAGCGATGACATGTATAGCCGCATGTCATCATTCAACCGCTGGTTGTTGAGGTGGTGTCCAGGTAATGATGCGGGCTTTGTAGATAATTGGCGGACTTTCTGGAGAAGACCTGGTCTGATTAGGAGAGATGGCATTCATCCTACTTTGGATGGAGCCGCTCTCATATCTAGAAATCTGAAATCTGGCCGAATTTATTAGTGGCCCAAAGCCATGACAGCTCAGAGTTCAGACCACAGACTTAATACAGTCTGTGGTCCAGACCAGGAGGCAGAGCTGCAGTCCTACACCCTTCTCTGCGCTTCCATTAGAGCAGTTACCCACCCTAAACTCCACAGAGAGGGTGTCTGCCCCCCCACCACTTAAATTATTTAAATCAAAAGTAAACAGAAGAGGAGTTACACATAAAAACCTAATAAAAGTAAAACCACCACTGCAACAGTACAACAAAATAGGAGAATTAAATGTGGACTTTAGATCTCTCTCATCTAAAGCTGTTCTAGTAAACGATCTAATATCAGATCATAATATTGATTTATTTTGTCTTACTGAAACCTGGCTGTGTCACGATGAATACGTTAGCCTAAATGAATCCACTCCCCCCAGTCACATTAATACTCACATTCCTCGAGGCTCAGGCCGAGGAGGTGAAGTTGCAGCCATCTTCAACTCATGCCTATTAATCAAACCTAAACCTAAACTAAATTATAACTTGTTCGAAAGCCTTGTTCTTAGTCTTTCACACCCAACCTGGAAAATACTACAGCCAATTCTATTTGTTATAGTGTACCGAGCTCCTGGACAGTATTCTGAATTTTTATCTGAATTCTCAGAGTTCTTATCAGGTTTAGTCCTTAAAACAGATAAAATAATTATTGTAGGTGATTTTAATATTCATGTAGATGTAGAAAATGATAGCCTTAGTGCTGCGTTTATCTCATTATTAGATTCAATTGGCTTCTGTCAGAGTGTACATAAACCCACTCACTGTTTTAACCACACTCTCGACCTTGTTCTTGTCTATGGCATAGAAATTGAACATCTAATAGTCTTTCCACAGAATCCTTTTTTATCAGACCATTATTTAATAACTTTTGAATTCCTATTACTGGACTGCAGGCCATTAGGCAAACATTCCTACACTAGATGTCTATCTGATGGTGCTGTAGCTAAATTTAAGGAAGTGATTCCATCGGCATTTAATTCAGTTCCATGTCTCAATGTAACAGTTGACTCCTATGCTAACTTTAGTCCCTCCCAAATTGATCATCTTGTTGATAGTGCTGCAGGCTCACTATGAATAACACTCGACTCTATCGCCCCTCTAAAAAAGAAGATAATAAAACAGAGGAGGTTAGCTCCATGGTATAACCTGCAAACCCGCAAATTAAAGCAAACATCGCGAAAACTTGAAAGGAAATGACGTTCCACCAATCTGGAAAAATCACGTTTAGCCTGGCAAGATAGTCTTAAAATTTATAGGAAGGAACTCCGTAATGCTAGAGCAGCCTACTACTCATCGTTGATAGAGGAAAATAAGAACATCCCCAAGTTTCTGTTCAGCACTGTATCCAGGCTGACAGAGAGTCACAGCTCTGTTGAGCCATGTATTCCTATAGATCTCAGTAGTAATGACTTTATGAGCTTCTTTAATGATACAATTCTAACTATTAGAGACAAAATTCAGCACCTCCTGCCCTCAGTTGGTACTGACTTATCTTCAAACACAGGAACCTTAGAAACAACTGTAAAACCTGATGTACATTAGACTGATTTTCTCCCATCAACCATAGTCAACTAATTTCCATGATTTCCTCATCTAAACCATGAACGTGTCTCTTAGACCCCGTCCCAACTAGGCTGCTTAAAGAAGTTGTACCCTTAGTTAGCATTTCTTTACTAGATATGATCAATTTGTCCTTATTAAAAGGCTATGTGCCACAGTCCTTTAAAGTAGCTGTAATTAAACCTCTTCTAAAAAAGCCCACTCTTGATCCAGGGGTTTTGTCAAATTATAGACCTATATCTAACCCTCCTTTTCTCTCTAAGATCCTTGAGAAAGCAGTCGCCAATCAGTTGTATGACTTTCTACACAACAACAAGCTGTTTGAGGATTTTCAGTCAGGATTTAGAGCATCATAGCACAGAGACAGCACTGGTGAAAGTTACAAATGACCTTCTAATTGCATCTGACAAACGACTTGTCTCTGTACTTGTCTTACTAGATCTTAGTGCCGCATTCGATACCATTGACCATCACATTCTATTACAGCGACTAGAACATTTAATTGGCATTAAAGGCACCGCACTAAGCTGGTTTAAATCCTATTTATCAGATCAATATCAGTTTGTACATGTTAATGATGAATCATTGAAAAGTTTGTACATGTTAATGATGAATCCTCTATCCTCTATCCTCAAAGTTAGTCATGGAGTTCCACAAGGTTCTGTGCTTGGACCAATTCTATTCACCTTATATATGCTTCCTTTAGGCAATATTATTAGGAAGCACTCCATACATTTTCATTGTTATGCAGATGATACCCAATTATATTTATCGATCAAGCCAGATGAAACCAATCACTTAGCTAAACTTCAAGCATGCCTTAAGGACATAAAAACCTGGATGACCTGCAATTTTCTGATGTTAAACTCAGACAAAACCGAAGTTATTGTACTTGGCCCTGAACACCTTCGAAACACATTATCTAAAGATATAGTTTCTCTAGCCGGCATTGCCCTGGCCTCCAGGGACACCGTAAGGAATCTTGGAGTTATCTTTGATCAGGATATGTCCTTTAACTCCCACATAAAACAAACTTCAAGGACTGCCTTTTTTCACTTACGTAACATTGCAAAAATCAGGCACATCCTGTCTCAAAAAGATGCAGAAAAACTAGTCCATGCATTTGTTACATCTAGGCTGGATTATTGCAACTCTCTATTATCAGGCTGCCCCAATAAGTCCCTTAAGACTCTCCAGCTGATCCAGAATGCTGCGGCACGTTTACTGACAAGAACCAGGAAAAGATATCATATTTCTCCAATACTAGCTTCTCTACACTGGCTCCCTGTAAAATCCAGAATAGAATTTAAAATCCTTCTCCTCACCTTCAAAGCCCTTAATGGTCAGGCACCATCATATCTTAAAGAGCTCATAGTACCCTATTACCCCACTAGAGCACTGCGCTCCCAGAATGCAGGGTTCCTTGTGGTTCCTAGAGTCTCTAAAAGTAGAAGTGGGAGCCAGAGCCTTCAGCTATCAAGCTCCTCTCCTGTGGAACCAGATCCCAGTTTGTGTACGGGAGGCGGACAACCTCTTCACATTTAAGAGTAGGCTTAAGACTTTCCTCTTTGATAAAGCTTATAGTAGGGCTGACTCAGGTGACCCCTGAGCAACCCCTTAGTTATGCTGATATAGGCCTAGACTGCTGGGAGACTTCCCATGATGCACTGAGCTCCTCTCTCCTCCTCTCCCTCTCCATCTGTACGCCCTCATATCCCATCAATGCTTGTTACTAATTCAACTTCTTTCTGTAGTTGTGTGCTTTCTCTCTCTCTCTCTCCTTCTGTTGCTTTCTGCAGGTGTTTCTGCCTCCGGAGCTGTAGAGTCTGGATCTATGGTTGCACCTACTGCCCCCATGCTCCTGCTCTGCACTCGAAAAAGTGCCCTGAGATGATATGTTATGATATGGCGCTATATAAATAAAACTGAATTGAATTGAATTGAATTTGCTACTGCAACCTTTCCACAACTTGCTTACATGCAGAAGAGTGTGTTTTCACCTGCTCATATTTTGACAATATGTCCATTTGTCAGTTACAGGCACACAAGTCCTATTAAATGCATCTGATATCTGTCTGGAGATTGACATGGCTGCCTGCAAATTGAAATGGAACGCATTTATTATGATTTACAGCCTATTCCATTATCAACCTATAGTCCTGAAAAGATGTTTAAAAGTTTGAATGGCATTTTGATGTTTTTTAGTGTCATAAGTCAGGTGAGCTGATTGTGGCTGTCAAGAGGAAGATAGGGACAACGCAGCTGGAGAATCACTGAATCTATAAAGAAAAAAGCTCAAAGTGCAGCAGACAAGACCTGCTACGTGGTGTTAATGGATCGTGCCACCTCAGCATGATAGTAGATGCTGTTTCAAGGTAGACAGCTTATCAAGAAGTTAGATAAATGTATAGGTGGGACTTTGACCAACTGAGGGAGAAGAGTACCAAGCAAAACTTCAGTACCGTAAAGTTATAATGCTACAGATTTCAATCCTCATTGATGTGGCGACACCTCTGGTTGGTGGCAATGGCAAGTGAGTGAGTTTTATTTGAGGCTATTGACCAGAAACACACCTCGAGCAGCTACTCTTGCAGTAATGCGAGAGAAGAAGAGCAACTCGTGCATCTTGATGGAAAATGACTCTCTTGTTTTGCAGCTGCATATTTAATGATGAAATGCAGACCATAAAAATGGGTTTTAAAATAATAAAAATAAAAAAGTTGTATATTGCAAATTTGGCTACAGAATTCTTGTCCGACAAAAGCAGATGACAGTGTTTACCAGTGACCCACTTTGCCACCCCCTAGTGCCCCACAGGCCCACCATAACATATGTTTTTCAGATAGATGTAGACATACAAAAACAGAATGGAAACAGGGATTCATTTGGTCTTATTTGTGTGGTCCCTCCTGTGAGATTTGCTCACTGCACTTTTAAAGGACATACCTATTTAAGTGCTAAAACAAACAAAAAAACCCCCACATTTCTTGAGGCCAATAATTCAATATAATACGGTATATTGTCAATGAAGAGTAACCCCTTTCTCCTTGATGGGATGGCCTAATTAATGGCTAGGATAATTAACTGAGTCCCATTTCATTGGATACAAAGTGCACGGCAGCAGCCCCATTATCCTGTTGATAACTAAAGTGTCCTTCCTTTCATCTCCACTCTTAATGCCATCAAATACCATTACTGATTGTCCAATTTACAGAGTGCTCTGGGATCTCACTGCTTGTTGAAGTGCATCACGAATACGAGGTGAATGCTCAGCAAGGTGCAATCAGCAGTGGGAATCACAACACACACACAGTGATATTTTCCACCTTACTTTTTAAACATGGCCTCATGGTGTTCTGAGGTTGGATGATGCAGAAGGCCAGTATAGGATAACATATCTGATGCCCAGAATATTTCACACTTAACAGGGCGGTATGGAAAAGGTGAGTTTATCAGAGATTAGCTCTGCCGGGGGACTCATGCACATTAAATTATTTCAGTGTTGAACATGGATGACAGTCACTTCCAAAGAAAGCTATTTTGGCCACATGGTGGCAAGGGCAAAATCCTTTAGAGATTGTAGAAATAGAGGTCAGAGTCGAGTAACCTTGGTGGCTCAGGTAAGTGAACCAAGATTGAGCCTGAGAACAACTAAGAGTTCCCTGATGCAGTCTGATACCATGCTTACAGTATGTACTTGTGTGATCTACTCACAGAAGTAGACACCAAATGCATACTGTCACACATTAGGTGCAATTTTACCTTTCAAGATGCACATAGAATACATGCAGACCACACACTATTTTAACATCGAGTTTTAAATCACATTAAAAACTTATAAACCCCCTTTTTTCATGTTAAATAAAAAATATGACCAATACAGAACATACTTTAGATTGTAAATGTAACTGTTGAGCAGAATAATCACTTTATATGTAAATGTATGTGATGTAATTTGAATATGCCCTTTACCTTTTTATTGATTTTTCTTTTTTAAACTTTAGAATTAAACGTCGTCTACCTATGTAATCAGTTTGACCATGGAATAGTCTGAGTCAGATACTACAGTAATGATCTTTCTTGGTCTACCTGTTAAACAACATAAGCATCATTTATATTATCTTCACAACAGTAGTTTACGCTCAATTCCATCTTAAAAGTATATTTAATGATATACCTTATTCTCCAATAAAGTGCTGTAGTGTTGACTTTTAAACATACTACTGGTTACATGCAATTTGGTAGTTTGGTTCAAGGTCAAATTTATTGTCATTCTCCATTTACAGTGCTCATTATTATACAGGGGAATGAAATATCATTCCTTCAGTGCTATGATGTGAACAATAAGAATAGAAACAACTTTAAGTATACTTATTGTAAGACAAATAAGGGGAACTTATCCTACATAAATATGTATAAAACTTGTGATTACTGCATTGATGATCTTGGCCATCACATGTGTCAGTACATTAGTCACATTGCACCTTGCTATTCTTGGCAGATGAGCTCTGTGAGATTTGATCATTTATTGTATATAACCTGGCAGAAACAAGTAGGTCCACAACCGGCACTGACAATAAAAATGTGTTTGCTTGACATCAGCTGTAGACTTTGCATCACATATGTCCTGCAACATGTTGGAGTATAGATTAAACTTTAGTCTGCCACTGTGATTGTTCTAAATTGCCCTGAACAACAGCTGCATGGGCACATTTTCACAACATTGCAAGAATTTTAAAAGGCAAGTAACTTGTTGCCATATTGCAGACTATAAAGTGTTTCTGGTGTCTTTTGTAATAAAAAAGAGGGGCTGAGCGTAAACAAATGCTTTTTGTGTTGATGAAACAGTTCTGACAGTTGCGGAAGCATTACCGGTGTGGGTTTATATTCTTTGGGGATTATAAGGAATCAACACAGCTGCAGTGAAGGTGGTGTTAACATAGGCAGATGTTATTTGTTTTTAATACTTAGTGGGGAGGGGGCTGTCGCCGCCGCAGGGATCTTTGCCTCAGACTCATTGTTTTACTCCAGCACTGCCTTTATATCTTTGTCAGTAAACCTTCTTGGTAAACATACATGTTTCTAAGGTGTTGAAATACAGTATAGGTATTCATTTACATAGACAAGTCTCTTATAGGTCACATATTCTGTTTTCATTTGTTTTATTGTTTTGTAAATAAATACTACATATATTTATTGAATTAACCTCCCCTCAGGCAACAGTCACAATATTGGATTCTGAATGGCTCATAACACACACTGCTGTTCTCAAATGAGCTAAATCTGCTAAATGGAGGCTTTCATTGTCACATACAGCAAAATATTCCCGACTGGAAGGCCTCTTGTCATTCTTGTGAGTATAGCCAGTCAACATTATCTCTAGATATGTGTTAGGACCACATTAGATCTATTAAAAGACAGACAGATGTTTAGAAATCAACATTTGGGTGTTCAGTTGGTCAAGGAGCATTAAACCCCCAAACCAAATGCAGCCTTTTAGGTTCATCACAACCAAAATTGTAGTAGGCACTGTATAAATCTTCAAACATTTTGTGTGCACATAAATATTGTTAGATTTTCTTCTAGGGCATTTTGTGCTTGCTATGAACAAGATATTATTAGATTGATAGGAGCACAAGAAAACACAGTCCATTACTGAGACCATAGATATAAGACCATTAGCATTCATGATCTGTCCATGTGTGTCACTTGGTGTTGAAATGAATACACTGCTCCAGCTTGGGTACATGAATATCTCTCATGAATATCGCTCATTTTCTGATTACTTTAGGAGATAACATATGCATTAAAGGAACAAACCTGAAACTTAACCAAGGTCAAACCTTAAATATGTACCATAGAGCAGGTCTAAAATTGGACCTGCACTTTAATATCTAACAAGCAATACGATGTGGTTAGAGATAACTGGGACATGATGTATAGCATGTGCCAAGTTGCATCATCTGACTTATTTTCTGCAACACCTTTTATATCCTGTTTCAAATAAATCTTATATTGACATGGCCTTATCGTGTCCAACCTGAAACACAAATACTATTCATGAAAGTGACACTTAAAGCAGCACCGCATCAGGGGCAAATACAACCTAGCGCTTGTAAACAGTAAAGGAGGACAGCTCTTCACCTCCTGCTGCAGAGATTCAGGTGGGGAGGCTCTATGCTGTTTCAAAAGTGCTGATCCTGATGTAATATTGACAGGTGCTGAGCCAGGCGAGGTCTTCGGGTCTGACACATTAAGGTCATATTACTTCCCTCCAACCTTTCTGCCTCTCTGACTGAGCCGAGCGCTAAAGATAGCACTTCGCCAATACAGAAGCCCAACTGTTACCATGTTGATGATTAAAAATGCATGAACCTTTAATGTTAAACATGACAAAGGACACTGAGGCAACACAGGTTTGGGACATGTGTGTTGGAAACCATTGTAAAGGCATTTAACACACAAACCTGTCAGTCCGTCAATGTCAGAATGGAGATTTATTATAGTACAACACATTAATACTTAGCTGAAATGAAAACTCAACCATAGGTTTGATGTTCCTTATCAGATGTTATGATTTGCCATAGCCCTCTTAAGTTGGACAGACTTTATCTTATTGAAGTGTCAGAGCAAAATTCAATATATCATCTTGGCGGCATAAATAATGCATTACAGGCTCTTAGGGTAAAAAGGAGAGGAGGTTATAAATATGAAACATATGAGTTGTATTGACAAGGCCTAGCCAAGCTGGCACCCGTCATCAGCAGGAGAGCTTCCAGTGAAACAACAGACAAGTGTCCTTTATCATCTCTGCCCTTTATTGGACCTCTGGAGGTCGCATTTGTACACACATCACGGGAAGGTGAAATCTGCACATGTTGGGCTTTTGCCAAATACAACTTACTGTAATAACTGTAACATGGACTGGATTATTTCTTTTTTTCTTGATGCAACAAACAAAAAAAACAACAAAAAAATAAATGAAAACAAGCAAACAGCAAGAACCTCAGTATGTTTTGGGTATTGAGTGATGAGCTTCATAGGCTCTCTCCATAATGGCTATCGCAGAACGCCCTCAGCAATAAAATATATGGGTTCTTTAGACAGATTTTACCCATGTGTCTATTTTGATATAGTAAACAACAGCACCAGCCTAATGCAGTCTGCTGTTTGTGTCTCATCCTGACTTGCAAACACGAGCAAGAAAAATAATAAACACTAGGATATCCATTCAATAGGTTTTAATTGGAAAGGGAATAAGACTCCATTTGAATTCAAAGAGCTGCCATGATTTTTGAGCAGCCTTCAAGACATAATTGTTACCTGGATCGATATTTCATTCCTCAGCCCAGATGATTCCTGACCAGTCACAGTGGCAAAGAGTTGCTTTACTCATGGGGGCACATGTAAAGCTAGATTAATGGCCCACAAACCAGCTCTAGTTACAGAGCTCAGTGCCTGTAACCCCTGAGAGAAAATAACTGCCAGTCCCATGAATCAAAAAAAAGTTAATAGTCACATTGTAAATTACAAATAAACTTAAACAAGAATCTAGAGCATTTCGCTGTATTCTGAAGAAAGCATACAAACAACACTGCCAGGGTTAGAGGAATGAATCCACCCATCAATATCCTGCTGCTGGAAATACAAAACTTTGTGCACTAATTGTATGACATTGTACATTTCAAATTAAAATGCATCTGCAAATGGTGGATTCAGAAGTTTTTGAGCCATTTAGAATGAATTCCCAGTAAGTGTTTGACAGACTGACATACAGGAGATGGGAGTTCAACACCAACCCAAGGCAGCATGCCATGTTAACTCTTTCAGTGGACAGTAGTATGTACTGTTAAGTGATTTTGAGCATTCAGACATCAGAACCAACATGAAGGACCACATGAGATGGACATATATTCCCCCGATCAATTAGGACTAGCTAATGAAAGAGTGACAGTAGTCTCAATCTGGTACTGACACACTTAGCCAACAAGTCCTCCAAATTAAATGGCACAACAACGTTGTTTGTAACATTACATACATTAGTGTTGCATGGATTTACAAGTGAGATGCCACTGATATAATAGCAATTTGTTTCCTTGTGCCTACAATCCGAACTAATCTATATTCTGTTTGAAATGGTAAACTGTATGTACACGACATACAAGATCAAGTGTCAAAACTATTCACTGCACATGTGGTTTAGCTGTAGAGGTTTTGTAATTATCTCCCATAGTAATGACTGACTGAAGACATACTCTGAAAACATAAATAAATAGATAACTTCAGAGAAGGTATGAGTCAGGAATTGAACAGGCTGATGCAAACATCTCTGCTTACTTTCCAGGATGCTACTCAATTCAGCTTTCACCTGTTTCTAGTCATATCTCCTTTACATAATACTTTCAAAGTATGTGTTCAGGGTATGAAATGTGTTTTTCTCCCTTTGCGTACATGTAGCATGACTTTTCAAGGAGAACAGTCTCATGAGCAGCAAATTGTGGTTTTCTTACTTCCAAAAAAAGGGGGTCTTTTCCCAGTTCTTACACCCTGCTGTCTCGCTTTTGTCACTTTTCTGTCATTCCCAATTTTGTCATTACACCCTCCTGCTGCTCTCCTGCAATCCTCGAGCTGCATCATCCTGGCACTCATCTGCCGCCTTTTTCTCACTCCAAGAAAGCCAACACAAAGAAGAAAATGCACTTTTGTAAATGCCCTGACTAAATATCCTGGCTAAAGGCGCAGCCTTTCAAATCAGTGGTGCTAACGGATTAAACATGTTTGCCATTTTGGCGGTGTAACATCAAGACACAAAAAACATATTATATAGTGAAGATGAGCTGATTACCTTTCAGGACTCCTTTTTTTATTTCATATTTTTATTCTTGTGAACCTTGGACGTCAAAGCTGTGGATAAAGAAATTTAAGGATAGGGAAAGGATAGCACATTCACAACATTAACAACAGTGCACCCATTAGATGAGTTTTTGACAGTAGGTAAAGTCCTTGACGAAAAAAATAACACTCCTTCAGTCAATAATGAGAGTACTTTAAACATTGAAAGGATTTATCATGTTCAGTGACTGCTAACTTTGATATAATTACGAATTACTGTGTGGTGGTGTTTTCATCAAGTAATTAAAACACTGCTTATGCATGTAGGAAGCTGGCAGTTGTTTTTTGCAACACAACCTCTACCATCTTCATATGTGTGTTCTTTCAATTTTAATATATTTAGTTTTATTATATTTAATTCTCATTGCTTACTCTGTAATGAAAATGTAAAATTATATTAAAAATACATCTGTGTGCAATGTATCCAGAGCCCCCTGGAAATGTCTGCTGCTGCAGAACTTCACTTCATCTAATAACATTTTTAGTGTACCCTAAACCAAGGGGCAGGTGAACTAGTTTGTGTGACCTTTCAAAAATCTGCGACGCTCATATTTTCTTACATAGTTCCAGATTGCTAACACTGTGTAAACCAAGTAGCTCACTGAGTCAGACCTGTGGGATTCTGCACAATCTATCATTAGCTTTAGTGTAACTCATATGTATGTGTTACGTAACTGGTTAGAAATATGTTTACTGGTGAAACATATTTTAGGAATGTCTTTGGACTATTGGTTGGAAAGAAACAAGCAATTTGAAGATGTTACCTTGTGGTCAAGTTTTTTTTATTTATTTATTTTTTCTTTTTTACATTTTATGAACTAAATGATTATTTGAATAATAAGCAAAATAATTGCAGCCTTATTACAGTTACTTTGACCTAGTGGGATGTTGAGATGACAGAGCTTGCAGTCATCAGCCTATAGATGGAGTCATGAACCTTGAGCACTACTGAATGTTTTTCCAAAGTACTGTATTCATCTTGCGACTGTATCTTTTGAGATACAGTTGGAAGATACTGAACACCCCAAGGAACTTTTGTTCAGAGGCTTACTAGCAAAGCCCAACAACGGAAATGTCAGTGCATCGGCTCCGGGCTTTATGTCTAAATAAAATCAAAGCTTTGAATTATGTCCTTCTTTTTGCCAACCTTGGGATAAACTTCAACTATTTTCACACCTGGACAGATTATCTCAAGATCACAGGAATCATAGGAATGTTCTGTTTTTGGTTGGGTTTTCTTTTCAGTGATTGCAGCACATGTTTATTGCTGTGAACTGCGCTAGTTAGTTAGTGAGAAGAGAAGAGACTGTTATATTGTGGGATGTCTGTTGAGCTACAGGCAACCCGCGGAGCTTTTTATCTGGCTGTGCAACCTGGCCGGATGGCATTCTCTTGGCACGCCATCCTTGTGACTGGCCACTTGGCTTGTGGCCCAGGGATATTTGGCTCACTGTGCATAGCAGAGTCACCCCATCCCCCTAATTCCCTACTTTACCCCCCACCCCCCTCTCTCTCACTGGCCACTTGCCTAAGGACAACTGCAGTGCTTTGTGTGGCCTAGCGGGTCTCTTTATACTAGCTCCATGGCCATGGCTCGTAGGAAGACAGTGCCATGATAGCTACAGACAACCGCACAATTATACAACACAGTCAGTCAGTCACTGCAAGGTGGCTTTTTGCAATGCATGAGGCCCTATCAGCTGTGACTTACCAAGGCACCAGTGTAATTCAATTGTAGGGATGGCCTTGGGTGGTGCAGAATCAGGGGACATACAACAGCTTATTATACACCTCTCTGACTGTCTATCAAATTGATAGCTCACTCTTAGTGGCATCTCATTGACATTGTGTTGAATGTCCTGTGTCTGCCTTGCTTAATTGAACACAGAATTACCCTATTTGGACACGGTTAGCAGAATGGAGCTTAACGAACGTAGAAAATAGAAGATGAGATCAGAGCTGACCTCTGGAACACACTCCATACACAAAAGCCAGAGGCTGCAGTCACAGAGATTATCTAAAGGGGGTGGTATGAACATTTTGTAATCTGTCAAGTGCTGGCACTGCAAAATACACATAGAAAAACCCAATGGCCATTCCTAATATTGTGTTCTATGCAGAACCGCTATAGTTTTCATGATTTTGTTACATTACAAACTTTTGGGGATTATGGTTTGGAATCGATGGAAGGATCTCACATGTGAGCTTATTCAATTTGATTATTAAGGGGTTAAATATGGGGCAGCAAGGATTGGTTTCTCTGATTCAGAGAGGTTCGCTGGAAGTTGACACATCTTAAAGGTTCCATGCTCATATTCTTTGATGGAAGTTGGCACTGTCTTTTGTTTGTTTTCATTGTAAGCAGGGTGAAAGCAAGGACAAGTCTAAATCAGGAAATGTAATCATCTGTACAAAGGGTGTATGGTTTTGGCAGCATCTCATCTGTGTAACATGAAAATAAAATGTCCATGATCATAAAGGCTGAATGGTGCAACTCCTATAATACATCCAATGAAAAGGCATCCAGAACTGTTGCAGTAATTTCAACACCTTATGTTGTATGGGCAATGCTTTATCATTGTTTGGTAACTGAAGCATTCCTTTTAATGGAGCGTGAAATCATGGATGTATAGGTAGATCACTGCCAGTTATACAACTGGAGAAATGCTCTTATGAATACGCTGATTCTAAAATGCACTAAAACACTTTTTGGCATACATATGCATCACTTACCTGAAGCTGACAAACAGCTACCATCCATTAAAGGAATAGTTACACTTCTGGAAAGATGCTTATTTGCTTTCTTTACAACTTAGATGATAACAATAATGTAAAATCAGTGTATCTAGTTGCAGCCAGGAGACAGTTAATTTAGCTTAGAATAAAGACTAGAAACAGGGAGGAACAGCTAGCCTGGCTCTGTTCAAAGGTAACAAAATCTGCCTACCACCACCTCTAAAGCTCACTAATTAACATGTTTAATCGATGGTATCTGCCATACCTGCTCCATGCAAAGAAATACGAAAAACCAAAACAATGACCTGGAAGATGCTAAAACGCTCTGTAGGGCCAAAGGGAGCTGCAGAGTTGGGTGATGATTTTCTGCACGTTCATCCCTATCAGCGACCCCTTTCTCATTACATGTAGCCATAACCCATTGTCAATTTATCCAGTTTGGACAAATAATCTACATTTTTACTGCAGCTTTTAACTCCTCTACATAGGCTTTTCTTGTCCTAAAATGTAATTGAGAGCCTAAACAGTTCTTACTCATAAGGAGGACTTCTTTTCTATTAATCTTTGATAGATATGCAATTCTTTAAGGTGGGTGAATTTTATAATATTGCTCATGCATTGTAACTGGCACTGAAGAAGCTTAAAGTCTGAATCCATAATGGTTTTCACCTTTTAAATTATACCCACCTGATTAAGGAGTTTGGCATATAGATGTAAAACAACTCAACTTATCCACTGATTGCAATTTAAAATATATTTACTGTTGCATCTCCATTGCGGATGGAAACAAATCTTTGACATCAAACATTGTTTAGTTAGTTATTATCTTTTATTGGTGTGTATATGAATGACTCGGCAGTCACTTTCAGTGACACTTTCATTCCTGTGTTGGGATTGTTCCTGGGATTGCAAAATTTGGATAGGTCAGTGCATGGGTGTCTGTGTAGCAGCAAAACATTTGGTACAGCTTCCCACTACTTGTTCAAAGATCTCTGCTGCCCTCTGTTGATGGCCATCCAAGGATATCAAACCAAACAGTGTGAAGCAGAAACTTTAATACTGTATCATTTACATACTTACTAAGGAGCTAACGGTCCAATTAAATTAATCCCATATAGATTCCTGACTATCTACTGGAGAACAGCGAATTTCCAGTAAATAAAACTGCTGAATGTCAAGTTAGTAGTTCTGTTTTCAGTCAAACTGAATGTAACAAATGTACCATGTAACAATTTATATATTTTTGCAAGTTCTATATTCTTTCATTATCCAGAAACCTTTGTCTAATTATAAAAAAGAAAAAAAAAAAATCCATGAGAATGTCGACAAATAATGGAAGTATTGCAGCATCTACATGTTGTGGTTTTAGGCTTCCAGAAGATGGAGCCAAATACTAATAAGA
>VMKM01004561.1:0-15273 GCA_008360985.2 Macquaria ambigua | reverse complement strand
GTCTCTCTCTCTCTCTCTCTCTCTCTCTGTCTCTGTCTCTCTCTCTGTCTCTCTCTCTGTCTCTCACTCTGTCTCTCTCTCTCTCTCTCTCTCTCTCTGTCTCTGTCTCTCTGTCTCTCTCTCTCTCAGATGACCGCTTCTGGATCTAGTTCTGGTTCTGGTTCTGCTCAAGGTTTTCCTTGCCACTGTCTCCTGGTGCTGCTCATGGTGGGAACTGTTGGGTCTCTGTAAATATAAAGAGTCGGTCTAGACCTGCTCTATATGAAAAAGAGCCCTGAGATAACTTTGTTATGATATGGCGCTATATAAATAAAACTGAATTGAACTATTGAGACATTAAATGATCTTTCATTCTTTCTCTTCAGTAAATCATCAGACTCATTCGTCTGCTGAGATCAACAGCAACATGCAGCTCAGCCAATCAGAGAGAGAGAGTGTGTGTGTGTGTGTGTGCGTTGCTTCAGGCTCAGCTGTGTCAAAAGATGATCGTTGATTCAGCGACACGTGTTGACTGCTCAGCCAGCAACTTCCCTGTGTGTGTGTTTATATATGTTTGTGTGTGTTTGTGTGTGTTTATATATGTTTGTGTGTGTTTATATATGTTTGTGTGTGTTTATATATGTTTGTGTGTGTTTATATATGTTTGTGTGTGTATCTGAGGCCACACAGCAGAATAAACTCTCTCTTCTCTCTTGAACTCTAAATCCATCTCGGACCGCTCGTCTCTCAGGACGTTTTGGTTTAATAAAGACACACCTGTGACATCACAGGTCACGTGATCAGCCAGTCTGAGTCAGCGATGTTCAGATGTGACTCAGCGTTAAAAACAGTTGAAAATAAAAACAGGAGCGTTCAGTTCGTCCTCTGATCCAGGAAACTCTACATTACGACTCGTCTCTGACAGCGTTTGTTAAACCTGCTCAACATGAGCAGCTACAGAGCAGCATGATGCTGCATGTGGAGGGTGTTTGTGAGTCTGTTTCTGCTCTCCACATTATAACGAAGCTGCAGAGAATCCTCCGTCTACAGGAAACAACAGCCAAATCTCTTTTTCAGCGAGTGTGAAACGGATCTGAACGCAGCTCACAAAACTGATCACAGAGGAGGAGGCAGGAAGTCTTCTTCTCAAACATGGAGCTGAAACTTTCAGCAAAAGAGTTATAATAAAATAAAATAACAAAGACTAAGAAGGCGAGGCAGCCTCAGACGCGATCTTCCTGAATAAACTCCTGCACCCTGAAATAAACTATGCCTCCTTTAAAACAGAAAAAGAAATTCACCTGCAAACTAGAGAATATTCTTCAACAATAAAACAGACCTGTGAGTCTCCGCTGGAACTGAAAACTAAGATGACAAATACATCTCTCAGTAATAAAACTTTGTGTTCTGTATCTAAAGAAAGATCAGGCATGAAGTTTAAAGGTTTGTCTTCCTCTGACACCCACAATCCTCTCTGTCCTGTGCAACATGCTGACCTCAC
The DNA here is from genome assembly GCA_008360985.2 of Macquaria ambigua. NCBI lineage: Eukaryota > Metazoa > Chordata > Actinopteri > Centrarchiformes > Percichthyidae > Macquaria > Macquaria ambigua. The sequence goes on along the minus strand of VMKM01004561.1, from coordinate 13,793 downwards.
CAGCCGGAGCTTTCAGCCACTTGTTTCCTCCACAAACAGAAAGGATAAAGGGTCCTCACCTCCTTGTCAGAGATGTAGAGCTGGTCTCCTCTCAGAACCACGTACCGGTTCCTCCACAGCTCCCTGAAGATCCCTCGGCCACAGAACTTCCTGATCCAGCCCACCTTCTCCGGCTGCTGGACGGCCTGTGGACCCGAATCCTGAACGCCCTGAAACATCCCAACACAACAAACAGGGTCAGAGAGAAACTACAGAAGATTAAGATCTGAGGCCAAAATCAAACCAAGGCCACATGGAAAACATCCAGACCACCAGACCAGCAGGACGTCTCCAGAAACTGTGACATTTTAAAATAAATTAACAGAATTTCAAACTTCAGACGTCCATCAGGAGAATTGTTTCATTATTGGAGATGTTGGTTGAGATCAGACGGCTGCGTTCATGAGAGGAAGGAAAAGAAGTAAAGAAAAAAGAAATTAAGGAAGAAAGGAAAGAAGGAAGAGGATGAAAGGAAAAAGGGAAAGTCAGTAAACACATGACTTCCTGTGAGAACTTCATGTTTCTGAGCAACGAGGAGAAAAACAAGACAAAGAAGAAGAAGAAGTTAACGAGGAGGAGAGGAATGTCGACTCGACAGCAGAGATGAAGAGTCCATGAAGACGTGGGAGGAAACATCAGAGGAAGATGAAGATGGAGGAAGAGGAGGACCAGGAGACCAGATGAAACCTTCTGTCTCTGAGAGAAAAGAGGAGGAAGACCATGAGACAGGACAGAGAGGTGAAGAAGAAGAATAAAGAGTAAGCCGGTGGATGAGGGACTGACTGACCTACTTTCATTACATCACAGCAGGAAGCGGACAGAAAACACACCAACGAAGAAGAAGAAGCAAACAGCTGGCAGATTTATAACGGCTGTGATGAAGAGGAGGAGGAAGAGACTGCAGATCAGCTCACAGCAGCATGACAAGAAAATACTCAACCACAGTACAAGTACCTCAGGTCTGTACTGAAGTACAGTACTGAGCACTTACTCAGGATCACATCACGGATATATTTTTGTGTTGCTGTCGTCATGGCGACCAGAGTGTCCTGAACAGATGAACACGAGACCTTTAATCTGAGTCCGTGTGAGCGACTGCAGGCGGTTCAAACTCACCGTGTGCTGAAAACACCAGTTCACAGGTTTGATGCTGAGAGATCTGAGACTGATCACCTCCCCTGATCAATAATCTAATCCTTCAACGGAAACTCATCATAATCAGACTGTAATGGACCACCTGAACCTGCTCCATCACCACTCATTAGAGTATAAAAATGTGGATCAATAACATGATGACTTCATATCATCCCCACATGTTTTTTCTGATCTGTGATGAAAGATAATATTGATTATTGTGACTCAGACTTCAGAGTTCAGATCGCTGCAGGAAGTCACAGATGAAACTACTCTGCAGTAATAATGTGTAAATGAACCTGTGGTCTGTCCTGCAGTCTGCAGCTGCTTAATGAAGAAACTCTTCATCCTTCACTTTCACTAAATTTAAAGATGTGTTGTTTTTCACTGCACAGTAACAAACGTCTCCGGATGTTATTTAGAGTCAGAATAAAACATCAAACTTCAGGTCAAAATGTTACAGAGATTAAAAAACATCTGTGGGTTCATCATCAGCAGGAAGCACTTTTTATTGATCTGTACTGTCAGATATATACTTCACTTTGTGCTATTTTACCATAAAACATAATCCCAAACTGAACCCCATATCTGCTTTAAATAATAATCAGGTTTCAGATCCTTTCTCCTCCTGAGGTCCTGAACACATCTCAGCTCTGCTTCTCTCTGTAAACATGTTTCCTGTTTCTTAGTAATTATCCTCTTGTTTAGCTCTTTTTATTTCTATATTTCTATAAATGTTTCGGTGGAACTTGCTGGAGACCAGACTCACTCAGCTGCTGGTGTCTCATTCCTCTGCTGAAACATAAAAGGTGAGTTTTTGTACAGGACCCTGGTGGAGATGAGCAGTCATTTGCAGAAAGCTGCAGACTGCAGGTCAGAGACCTTCAGCATAAAGGAACATTACACTGAGTTTTACCTGCACACTGCTGATTACACAGTGTTTCTCCACTGAATATTAATGACTGATCAATATTACATCATAGTATTTTATTATTTTCTTTAATGTGATAGAAACGTGGCGCTGCCTCCTGAATAATAATCAGAATATCAGAGGACTATAATTACCGGATGTTATGAATTAATAATAAAAACACAGTCAGTGTTAAAGGAACATTAAATCAATCAAATGTTCTGATCAGATGAATTGATGACAGAAACAGCTCCTACCCGTCTGCTCTGGTTGCTTTTCTTCATCCTCCTCCCTCCTGTCCGCCGCTCCGGGGCTCACAGGAGAATCACACCGACGGGGAGGAGGTTCGGCTCGGCCCCGGTAGCTCGGTGCCCGGTAGATCCTGGTGTCGGTGTCGGTGAGTCCGTCAGTCGGTTCCTCTTCAGCTCCGCTTCTGTTGTCTGAACCGAGGCAGCAGCATCCTCCCCGCGAGAGTGTGTGTGTGTGTGTGTGTGGAAGCAGATGCTCTCCCTCTCTCTCAACACCCACGTGCACGCGCTCTGACACGCGGACGCGCACAGTAGCCTGTATTCCGGTAAAAGGAGCCCAACAGCGCCATCTAGCGAAACACACGTGCGCGCACACACACACACACACACTTAAACAAAGAGCCATTAATTGACAGGATTATTGATTATTGAGTGGCCAATTGATCACACCATCACAATGAACAACTGAACAAGATCAAAAATGTTTAATTACTTTATTTTTTCAGTTGAACATGTTTTATTCAATATGACGGAGATAATCAAGAGTTTAAGAGAAGACATCTAAAATCAATAATCAACAGATACGGAAGCCCACAGCTGCCCGCCCAGAAACACAGTGAAAAGTCATAAATCTAAATTATGTGTATTGTTAAAACAATATCACTTGACAGGCAAAATTATGACTTTCTAATTCTTGATTTATTATCTTAAGTTTTACTTTCTTAATTTCAATAATCATAAATAAAATCATAATTTGGATTTGGAAAGTCAGCTTCATTATTTAGTTATTTCTGTCAGGAAAAGAAAATAAATGAATGAAAAATTAGGAATGATAAAAATAAAAATACTCATATCACATATTAAATTGTGTTGACTTAGTATCATATATTTGTCTTAAAACAGAATTTTGATAATTTTCTTATAATTTTGACTTGATTTTCTGAAAAAGTCAGAATCCTGACTTACTAATAATTTTGATTTATTATGATAGTTTCGACACACTATCTTAAATGTATACAACTGTAATGTATGGAAGCCTAATGCTGTCAGGAAAAGAAAAAAAGATTAAATATAAGAAATGACAAAAATATGAATCCAATATTTTTAGACATAGTTTTTATTTAGTATCATAACTTTGTCTGAATGAATGAATTTTGACTTAATAGCTCATATTTAATCATCTTGTTCGCACTCATTCAAAAGAGAGTGAACTGCTCTCATTCAACCATCATTTAAAGGTTGAATGAATTCATAAGTTAGAAAAGTTAGGAATGATAATTAAGATATTAATGGTAAATCAAAAGTATTCATACATTTATTATGTATACTAACCCAATATTATTTGATCATATTTACATAAATTTGTAAAGATTTGATTTATTATCTCACATTTTTTCTTCAAGAGAAAATAAAATATAGTGATAAGTTTTGGTTGCTGAGCTGCTACTGAGTGGAGAAAATAGTTCCCTACTGGAAACGTTACATGATTTTGAAAATACCTGAACATTACTGGGAAATAATAAAAAAACACACTCCCCAACACTGTGCAACAATCCACAGTTTACACAGACAAATGGAGAACACTGCATCAATGCAGCAAAACATACATGTCAGATATTCAAACAATCTATCTAATCTATCTAAACACATGTCCTGCATTATTAATTACCAGTGGTGGAGGAGTACTCATATCTTTTACTTAAGTAAAAGTAGCGATACCACAGTATAGTATTGCTGTTGAGGCTGTGGTTAGTGATGTTCTCAGCATCCTGCTGGTCCAGTCAGGAGGTCCGTGTTGTCGGTGGGAGCATCCCCGGTCTCCAGAGCTCTCCGTACGTTCTGCCAGAAGACTCCCATGTGTTGGCCGGCCTGCGGCCAGCTCAGGTAGGTGCGTCTCTTCACCAGCTTCCTCATGCGGTAGTATGGAGACAGCTGCTGGGCCGGGATCTCCTCCAGAAACAGCGAGGCTGAGAGATAAAAGCAGGAGGTGCTGCTGGATGTGAGCGCCCCCACCTGGCCATCTGGATCTCTCTGGAGCACCACTCGCTCTGCAGGTAGTGTTGGCTGATCACACAGATGGTCTTCCTGCTGCCATAGATGGCGTCTGTAATGTTGTCTATGATGGGCTTACCTGTGGAGACAACAGTTCAGACACACTGTAGGAAAATTACATGGACTGACTTCTACTGTAGAACAACATGGACTCAGTGAAATAAAGAGAAGCCTGGAGTTTGGTGCAATTTTGGTAGTTGTTAGGACCCAATGGACAAGTTCCTTTGAGTGCGGACATTCGGGAAGAGGTATTAACACTTTTGCCATTAGATGTGTTGGGACGATGCAAACTAGTTTGTCTGAAGCATACCGAACCCTTTAGCTGGAGCTTTCTGGAGTGCTTGAGGCCCTCTGGAATTAGTGATTCAAGTCCATTGTGCAATGTGAGAGTCACAAATTCTTAAGATATGCTCGGACAACGCTTTGTACAAACTAGTTTGTTTGATATGGCGTCACCCCATATTCTTGCATTATCTCCCTACAAGATACCCCAAGGGGTACGATCATAAGCCTCCTCCAAGTCCATAAAACACATGTATTCTGGATGGGCAAACTCCCATGACCCCTCCAAACCTGCAGGAGTAAAGAGCTGCTCCACCATTCTACGACCAGTATAGAAACCTCATTGATCTTCCTGAAGCTGAAAAATTGACTGAAGCCTCTTTTCCAGAACCTTGGTAGTCAAGGTTGGCAGTTCTCCTTCACTGCTGAGAGAAGTGCAGGCAAGGCTCTGCCTCCCCTTTCTGGGTAGTCTGATGGTTTGCAGAATGTATTTTAGGCTAACTGGATGTCCTACCTGAACATCTCCAAGACTTGTTGTGGCTTCTGTGACCACATAAGCTGCAGTCATTCTAACCCTAACCCCCCTGATTCCTGTCTGCTTATTCAGAAGTTCCCTCAGCTAACCAAGCCCTTTAGGGCAGCCTGCCTCCTATTACTTACTGGTGATCAGTTGAAAGCTCTGCTCCTCTCTTTACCCGAGTGCCCAAGACAAATGACAAGACATCTAATGGTATGACTACAAAGTAGGGACCAAGTAACTCAGATGTAAGGTCATAATGAATTACCTTAGTTCTGTTTTACACAGGGTTCCCTTCCTAACAAGGGCAAGTAGGCTCAAAAGGTGAAGCTCAACAGCTACACCTCTTACTGTGATAGTTAGGGCCTGGGTATACTCAAGAAGAATTAGTTCATACAGTGCATCTCTCCTGGTGTTGCACTTAGTTGTTCACATGAAAAGTGACAGAAATAGTTGTGTAAAGAATGAATAAAGAGCTTTAGAGAGAAGTTCAAACAATGCTTACTTTCTCACCTCCATACACCTGACCGATCCCTGTGTAAAGTGGGTGTGAATGTCAGATTGTTGGTTTAAATTCCAAATTCCAACATCGGAAAGGTGCTACACTGTTCGACCATCCAACAAGCACTTCTGTTGGACTGCACTGCCGTCTTTACATGACACTGTCATGCTAATGTCCGTGTCACACAGGAGCAGAAGGCTCACCTGGGCAAGTGACATCACATTCAGAAAGCACCTCACTTTGGGTGGTACAGGTATCTTACATTTTTAAGGTCATCAGCTACTTACATTGCCAACCTGACACCTTCTCTTCATTGGTGTCACACCAATTCCCACCATGATTTGTGACTCTGAAGACTCTCACATGAAGTTCATGTGACCTTAGCAACTCTCAACAACTCTTGTGACCTCAAGGTGTGAACGACCCTGAGAGGTTTAAATTTGCTCAATCAACTAGAATGGCTAATTCAAGAGGGCCTCAAGCACCCCACAAAGCTTCAACTAAAGGGATTGCTACGCTTCAAACAAACTACTTTGTACAAACTGTGAACACATCTAAAGGCAAAAGTGTTTATATCTCTTCACAAAAGTCCACACTTAAAGAGCCCGCCCTCTAACAAAGGGGAGAAGTGCAAAGAATCGCACAAATAAGGAATATGGGGGCACACTTTTGGACAGTCTCTCAAAGACATTCATGGTGTTGTAGTCGGCTGTACACATGAGAGTGATAGAAGTTGTTGTGTAAAGAATGACAGAAGAAAGCTTGAAAGAGACGTTCAAACCATGCTTACTTTCTTACCTTCACATACCTGGGCAATTACTGCGTAAAGTGGACTTGCTTGTTCCGGGAAGTTACAAAATTTGACAGATGCAACTCTATTTCAGAATTAACGGTATACAGGCAAAGAGACAAACGGACAGTGTTTACCTGGTTGGAAGTCTCTGTGGTGCAGACAGAGTCTCCAGCCCTGCCCTCCTTCCAGCTCTGGAAGCATCTCTCTGTAAACCCAGGCCTCGTCGTGAACGTTGTAAGAGATGAAGGCGTCGTAGATGTGAGGAGCTCCCTTCTTCCTCTTCCTGCTATCATAGAGGAAGGCCAGGAAGAGGTGGAAGGCGTAGGCTAGCTGCCACCTCAGAAAGTGGTAGCTAAACGATGTGAGAAGAGTTAGCAAAGTCAGACAAGTGCTGCAAATGAAGCAGAGGAAGCTAACGTCCATCCAGCAGGACTGGATGTCAAAGTTCAACAACTTGGTTCCCCGTTTACTCAGAGGAAAGGAACAGTCGTACTGGTAGGCGTTAACAATCTGTGTTTGATTGTTGCTCTTCACCCATTGGATAAAGCCGGCGTTAGAGCAGTTACAAGTGAAAGGGTTACCAAACAGGTCCAGGTATGTTAGTGCAGGCAGAGACTGGAAGATTGACTCATTGATCACTGTCAGCTCATTCTCTCTCAGTGTCAGCAAGCTGAGTGCAGACAGGTTGACCTGGGTCAGAAAATCCAAAGATCTGAGCTTGTTTTTGGAAAGATCGAGAGCCTGCAGGTTTGGGATTGGCTGAAACAGTTCAGGGTTTAAGTCTTGCAGGTCACTTTGAATTATCTGAAGACTCGTCAGGCGCGGAGAGTATTTAAATGTGTCTAGATGAGGTGATGCTGTAAAGAAATTCTGTGCTGCAAAGTACTCTAAAGACTTTAGACCCTTTAGCAAATCTGGTGAGATATGATAATGCCCATCATAGTTTTGTATGACAAGGCTCTTTAAGGAAGGTAATTTTGAAAAATGTGGGTCATTATTGTTATGAAAACTCTGGCTTTTATACGAAGATGTGAGATGTAGTTGGAGACTTTTTAGGTGTTGCAGTCCTGTAAAAATCATTGTATCATATAGAAATGGTGTAACACTTAGCGTTTGAAGATTGTCCAGTCCCTCAAAAGCCCCCTTATGGGCAACATAATATTTATCAGATTCTAAATCCAAAGACCTGAGGGAAGACAGATTCCTAAAGTCACCTGTTTTGAGCTGTTTCAAAGCATTACTGTGCAAATCCAAAACTTCTAGTTTCTGTAAATTCACTTTGAAGAAATCAACAAGTATATGAACCTTATTAAATCTAATATTTAGCACTTTCAAATCATTCAAATCTTGAAAAACACATCCCTTGATTGTTGCAATATGATTCTGGTTGAGATTGAGTCTTGTTAATCTTGTCAAATTTAGAAAGTCAGAGCAGCCTAACTCACCAATAGAATTCACACTCAGATCTAGGATTTCAAGTGTGGAGAGGCTTCTGAGGGCAAGTGGCACCTTAGACAGGGAGTTTTTGTTCAAGACCAGAAATCTGAGCTGTTTCATTGATCTGAGTGAAAACTCAGACAGCTCTTCCAGATTATTATATGATAAATCAAGGTCAATAAGTTGAGAGCAAGACTGCAGGAATGTCTTGTTTATGCTGACAAAGTCATTTGCGCTCAAATCGAGACTTCTCAGAGCAGGAGTTTGGCAGGCGATGTCTACCAGATCTTTATCTTGCCAATTCTCCATAAAGCTCATCGACAGTTTGTTCACTGACTCAGCACTCTCCAGCATCTTTCGGTACATCTCACAACTAATGTCTAATACAAATAAGTGCAAAGCAGTTAGGCTCCTCAGAAAGGTCGTGTCTGGTACATCCCACTCAAAGCCAGCGTCAGAAAAATGTCTCTTCTAATGCTGAACTTTGCCAGTAGATTTCCAGTTATACTCAGTGTCCTGAGGTTTGATTTGTTAAAAGGTAGGTTATTTGTCTGAAAAGAGGTGAACCTGTTAAAATCAAGGTTCAGTTCGTATAAGTTTGGTAGCTGTAAGATTGACAGGATATCTGCCATTTGATGTAGGGGGTTATATCTCAGGAACGCTCTCTGTAAGCTGATCAGGGGCTGAAAGGCCAGCGGGGAGATGTATGCGATATAGTTTTTCTCTACAGACAAATAAATTAATTTCCACAGTCCTTGAAACATGTTGTCTGTCAGGTTTGTGAGGTTGTTTGAACCCATGTCAAGCTCTACTAACTCCAAGTGTGCAAAAGCTCCATCATCTATATGTGAAATCTGGTTATTTCCAATTTGTAAATATCCGAGCTTTGACAAACTGCTTAAATCTGTCCTGTTTATCTTTGAGATGTGATTGGAGCTGAGATCTAGAGATATTACTGATATTACTCTGTAACAGCTTGATGATAACGTGGACTTTAACACTACAACATGCCACACTTAGCATCAACTACAGCAAAACATACTGTTGCTGCTTAATGTAAAGACAGTTGTGAACAGCGAGCCAGCTATTATGTTTCACCTAATGTTGCAATTAGGCTAAGGCCCACTAGCCAAATACATTATCGAGTGGCTTACTTCTTCCAAACACATTTCACCTTATTTCACATTCACTGAGCCACCTGAGGCCTCGCATTGTTCATGAATTCACCCGTTTACATTCTGCAGCATTTCACTGATTCAGCTTTCATCACTTCACTAACCTGAGAACACGAGCTGCGTTTACATGGACCCTAATACTCCACTAATAATCTGAACAACGGCCCAGTCAGAATAAAAGTGTCTCATGTCACCACCTCAACCAGAAGAGACTTTGATGATCCGATCAATAGGAAAATATTAGCTCCTAATAACCATGTAAACACTTAATCTGATGGTTTCTCTCTGGTTGGAATAAATATCTTCTTTCTGAGCATGTCGGCCCCACGTGAAGGAACATCAGGTGACCTGAACGAGTTTCCAGGAGGAACAGAAACATGGTGGCAGCAAAACCAAACTTAACAGATTTAAGGATTGTTGAACGCCTCGATGGTCGAAAGGCTCCAAACGAGTTCTTCTTCTTCTTCATATTGCTTGTTTTTATTCAATCGACGCTCTAAAACACAAAGATACTCAGTTTACTGTCGTATGTGAGAAAGAAAGTGAGGAAGTTAGAACCAGCAAACATTACATTCAACCATTAATTTGATTACCAAAGCAGTTGCTGATTAACTTCCTGTCTGCGTCATTTGCCACCGATTTCAGTATTGATCTTCTCTTCAGGGTGAAACCTTTCACAGGTCTTAAACCTCAGTGTGATGGAAACCTGGGAGCTAGTTAACTCGTGGGTGAAGATGTTTCAGGAGACCTGGATGTGTGAAGCATTTATTGAAGCTCGATCGAGGAGAATAGATGCGTACGAGATTCACTGCGAGTCCAAATTAGGTTAATCTTCACCCAGCTGAGGACGTGTGAAGGTTCTTTGGATTCTAAACTGGAAACTAAGATAACCTAAGTCAGTGCACTACACTACAGACACTACAACAGTGTAGTCTGGGCCCAGCCTATCTCCCCTGACCCTGGTCTCCGGGGAGACGGGGACAGCCTCGCCTTATCAGGACAGCTGCAATCTGACCAGTCACCTCGGAGACAGAGAGCTGAACTATCTGAAGGAGACAGACAGACTACCTGCTGCTCTTTGGTTTAAATGACCTGAATGTGACCTGTGGATCCACTGTGTCCTGTTAGCTTTAACCTGAAGCCACCTCGGCCCACTGGTTCAGGTCATCCAGGTAATAATCCTGCTGTTGGTCATGACTCAATATAAACTGAGCAGGTAGATCACTCCAAGTCTTTACATTTAGCTGAGAAACAACTCAACTCACCAGCTTCTCCCACCGTCTTCATTGTTTGTCCACAGAGACGTTTGTGTTTGACAACAGAGACGTTTGTCCACACAGACGTTTGTCCACACAGACGTTTGTCCACAGACCGCAGGACTTGGACTGATGTTTGGTTTCTTATTTAGCAGCATTTAAGGAAGTGAGAGGCTGGTAATCGTCTTCAGACAGAAGAAGATTGCAGAGTGAAAAGAAGGTCTTAGCTCAGTAGTTCATCAGTTTCATCTCCTGTTACTGTCATTATTGCAGTTAGTAAAATCAAACTTCCTTAAATATCAACAACTTAAAAACTGCAAAGGTCCACCAGAGCAGCGTTTCTTTCTTCTTTAAACATTACACACAGTACAGAGGAAGGTTGTGAAATATATATAAAGCAACTTCAAATACAGAAAAAATGATATACACTTATCTCGCTGCTGTATAAAGACAGAAACTCCTCACAGCTTGTGAGACAGGAAAACAGGAAACAACATTTAAAATCTCTCCCACAAAACACCTGATGAACATCGTCAGACACGTTTCTCTTTTATTGGTGTTTTTTAAACATAAAACATTGATGTTCAGTCAGTTTGACATGAAACCACACAGACGTCACTGACTGGTTAACTCTAATAAAGCTCCTTTAAACAAACACAGAAACAAAACGTCCGCAGAGACAGCTCAGCGCCTGTTGCCATGGCGACCACTTCCCTGTGCTCTGTCGCCACTGTGACTCGTCGTCGACATCACTTCCTCCAGGAAACTGAGAGAGAAGCAAAGACACATGGACGTTACTCAGGTAAAAACACTGCACTGTTTATTTATCTGACACCTTTAGTTCCTTTAATCACATGAAGACTTTATCAAATATAATGTTTTTCCCAACAGTTTCTACAGGTACAGCTGATCGATCAGTCCATTAATCAATCAGCTGACTGACATATTTGCTGCTTTTCCTTTGAATGATGTTAATAATGTTAATGTTGAGCTTTGGACTGTTGGTCGTGAAGGAGTCACTTTGGGCTCATTGTGATGACATTTCTCACATGTGTGAACATGAGTTGATTGGTTGATGGAGATAAACAGCAGGTGGAGCTGATTCTCCAGTCACTGCCATTAAACCACCACAGAAGAAGAAGAGGGCACAAAGAGATGACGTCATTCAAAGAGCTCCAGTCAAACGATGGGAAACCATGTGGAGAACATGATGGAGATACGAGCTTTCTGTTAGTTTCATGTGTTCATGTGAGGAAGGTTACAGCCTCCTCATCGCTCCACACACACCTGATGTTTTCAGCCCTTCACTTTGACTCACAGGCTTCATGGACGCCAGCATTTATTCATCACTCACTCAACTCTTTTTACACACACTTAGATCAGTGTGTTTCCACTCCAAACTGAAATTGTGCATAAAATGTGCGTTTCTGTGTGTGTGTGTGTGTGTGTGTGTGTGTGTCACCTCTTGGTGTTGTGGATGCTGCTTCCTCCCAGGACGATGCGGACTCCAGGTGTGCTGCGGTTCAGGTTGTAAACAGTCAGAGCTTCTTCATACGTGGCTCCACCAATCAGAAACACGATGATGTCCTGAGGCCTGTGACATACAGATACACACACACACACATGTTGAACTGTGCTACAGAGAAGTGTGAGGATGGAAGAGGAAGTGACTTTTCATCATGTGACCTTCTGACTTCCTCCTTCTGTGTGCGTGTGTGCGTGTGTGTGTGTTACCTGTCTCTGAGGCTGCTGGCTCCCAGGTAAGGGAACTGACTGTCCTTCAGTCGACCTTTAATCAGCTGATCCAGAGTGTCGTGAAGGAGAGGCTGATGCTGAGTGTACACGTTCTCTACACCCTGAACACACACACACACACACACACAGTTTTATAAAGAACAATCAAATGCTGCTGATGTCACTGCCAACAGGTGTGTTTGGTGGTGGTGTGTGTGTACCGAGAGGCCTTTGAAGAACTGTTTGGTGATGGAGACGGCGTCTGTCGGCGTGATGAGGTCACTTCCTCTGACTCTCTTCCCTCCGTACTCGACCACTGCCTTCACCATCTGAGAGAGAGGACACACACACACACACACACACACACTTAAATCAATGACTCATCATTCGGTGAACTTTGACCCTGAGAGCAGGTCTGAACCCTCCAACAGCTCTGTGAGGAACAAACATCCTCATAAAGATAGAAGCACCCACACTCATAACTAACAATACATTATATTATTTAATCATATTCCAATACATAATCATGTGCTCTGGCTCTGATTGGTCAGTGAAGGTGTCTGATGTGTTCAGGTGAAGCTGCTGGCAGACTGAAGACACTGCAGACAGACCTGCTAGGAACATCTGTCCTGATGCGTGTCCCTGTCTTTAGCTTAACTGGACATGAAGATAAACAAAGTGGCTTTCAGTCTCCAATCAGAGCTGAGTGTTTGTGATGACATCATTACCCTGCGGTGGCGCTCGGACACCCCCCTCCTGCTCAGCTCGTCCATCAGAGCCGGGAGGATGCTGCTGCTGTGGCGCTCGTATCTCAGAGCGTAGAGCATGACGAGACGGACGGCGTCCAACTCGGACAGACGAGGATTCTGCAGCAGCCGCCGGACGCTCTGAGACAGGAAACAGAGAGAGGGTGAGACAGGAAACACACAGAGAGAGGGTGAGACAGGAAATACAATAGAGAGAGGGTGAGACAGGAAACACAATAGAGAGAGGGTGAGACAGGAAACACAACAGAGAGAGGGTGAGACAGGAAACACAACAGAGAGAGGGTGAGACAGGAAACACAGAGAGAGAGGGTGAGACAGGAAACACACAGAGAGAGAGGGTGAGACAGGAAACACAACAGAGAGAGGGTGAGACAGGAAACACAACAGAGAGAGGGTGAGACAGGAAACACAGAGAGACACTGCTCTCTGCCTGCAGGGGGCGGTGCAGTGTGACAGTGTGGATGTTACCTGCTGAGCATTGGAGTGGTCGTTCTGACAGGCCAGCTCCTGCTCCACCTCTGACACCTCCATCAGCTGACGCTCCGACACCAACCGAGACAGCTCCCCCACCACCGTCACATGTTTGGACACGGTGCCCGACATCTTCTTAAACTGAGGGTAGTTATCTACAAACGCCTGCAGACAGACAGACAGGAAACAGACAGACAGACAGACAGGAGAGAGGTGATATAATCTGAGGACACAAAAAGGAGGGAAAAGGTCTGTCTCTCTGTCTGTCTGTCTCTCTGTCAGCTGTCTCTCTGTCTGTCAGCTGTCTGTCTGTCTCTCTGTCAGCTGTCTGTCTCTCTGTCAGCTGTCTCTCTGTCTGTCAGCTGTCTCTCTGTCTGTCTCTCTGTCAGCTGTCTCTCTGTCTGTCTCTCTGTCTGTCAGCTGCCTGTCTCTCTGTCTGTCTGTCAGCTGTCTGTCTCTTCGTCTGTCAGCTGTCT